>JAUYWH010000004.1:8447723-8458274 GCA_034779795.1 Ctenopoma multispine
TCTATCTATCTATCTATCTATCTATCTATCTATCTATCTATCTATCTATCTATCTATCTATCTATCTATCTATATAGATAGATAGCTATCTCTACATATATCTATATATATATATATATCTATATATATATATATCTATATATATATATATATATATATATATATATCTATATATATATATAGGGAGAGAGAGATATATCTATGTATATATATACTTTTTTTCTGGTTGCTTAAAGGTTCCAGTGAAGATTTTTATCTAATGTTCTAATATATAAAAAAAAAATATATATATATTTTTTAAGATTATTGAGAAGATGATTTTAACTCTGTACTGTTCCTGAATGCACCACACATGGCTAGTGCTAATTGATGATTAGAAATGTGCTCATATTATCTGCAAAATGTTCCTTACACTGACACACATTGTATAGTAAATGGAGAATCAACATCATTAAGTTTTATAGACCTATATGTGCACAGACAAACTGGAAAGCGGTGTTGCCGTACTAGCCTTTAGCATCTGCTCTAGTGAGTATTCAATTAAGTTGTTTGAAATATAACAGATGGAAATGCAGCTACGGCTCTCGGGCAACGATACCAACCAACAATGTACTGTATCACTGTAAATACTTACGCTGCTGTCTCACTATTTTGAGGTTGGAGAGCCCCAGGATGTTTTGTTTTGAGATGCTCGTGAATAGCAGTTGTGCTGCTCTGGTAGTGTTTGGCGATTTCAGTTTTACAAAGCACAGAGCACCTTTTTGTTAGGTCTCTGTTTAAAGAATTCCACACTTTAGACTACACTGTTCAAGCAATTTAGGATAAGATGCATTTTCAGCATGCTGCCTTATTTGGGGATGAATGTAAACATTCCACACAAATCGGCATATTTATGTAATGGACATAATTGATTAAGTCTACGCGTGGTTTGGTTGCCGTGTACACACACTACACAAACTGTATAGTAAATATATGCACATGCATGCAGCAAACAGTCTCGGTTCAGACATCCAGCCGAGAAACTAATTAGCAAAGTGGCACAGTTTTATTTTTGCAAAATCACACACATACACACAGCATTACATGCACACATTGCCCAATGAGGGCTCATAGCCTTCACACTACAGGGGCACCAGGGCTGCTATTGATCCAGGATGAATGAACGAATGGGGGAAGAGAAAGGATGGAAGAAAATGTGTGGATAGGGGTCATCATATGCAAGACAGAGTGTTGTCACACCTCAACTTCCACCTTCTCTCCCTCTCAGATCAATACCAGCTTTATGTTTCTTAGCTGTGAGTCGTCTCTCTCTCTAGTGGTGTGAGACCAACACAGTTGGGGCACCTGAAAGAGAGCGGAGGAGAGGTGAATGATGGATGTAAAAATGAGACAGAGAGGGAGAAACACCCAGGGAAAAGACAGGCGGATAAAACAGAGAGGTGGAAAGATAGGTTGGATACAGAGAATGTAATAGATGGAAAAAGAGGAGGAAATATAGAGTGGTGGCGACCCAGTTCCATCACTGCCTGTTTGTGTTTTTTTTGGGGGGGGGGTGCAGTAGTTAAGGGCACTGTGGCAAGGGGATGGGAGGGAAGCAAGGCTGTGTGAAATAAACATGCAATTGTAAGAATGCGATTTTACTGTACACACACTTACACATGTGAAGTCCCAGGACTTCCATGTGCACCAGGGCTCTTTGAAAATTTGGATTTCTGATGTTCCACTCACATTTATATGTATATGTTAAAATTGTTCCATGCACACTACACATACTGTGTTTCTTTGATGAAAAACAACATTCAGAGAAAAATAATAACACAAAAATAGAGATAAAAATGATTTCAGCACAGAATATATATATATATATATATATATATATATATACATATTTAGTTTACTTAGAGTGAGTCTGGTGCATAATCAGTATTACTGCATTTGCCAACTTTTGAGTCTATGCAGTACAGAGTTTTATATAGTTAAAAATATCTGGATATTTGTAAGTAAAAGTCTCTAAAAATAAAAATGATGATACCTCAGTTTAATCTAATTTTAATACTGAGGTTGATTACATCCAGTTTAAAAACTTTCACACACTATGCACCTTCCTGTATCTTAGGCTGTGATATATGATGGACCACGATGCTTTAAAGCCCTATTGCACTTAGCTGTGTATTTAGTGTCTACTGCATGCTTCTCCCATGGGCCATCTGTGTTCTCTCTCTGATTAACAGGCAGTAATAACTCAAAACGTGGTCGTTAGTGACTGACTGACTGTGAATTACAGTGTTTTCTTCAAATATATGTATCACACATCCCTTTTAGAATATGACTCTAGATCATTGTTTTATTTTGCACAACCTTTTCCATATTTATGTTTGTGTGGGGCTCTCATGCATGCTTCTGCGGATGCCTGACCTTGTTTGCTTGCAAGAGTGATTTGTCACACCTTGTGTTGAAATGGTGCAGTGAGCTGGCTCTTAGACAACTACAATATAAACAGGAGCATTTAATGTGGATTGCATGTTTCCAGTGCTGCTACCACTGATGTGATTTTTAAAACACATTATGCTCTTTTAAAACCTGCAAAATAACTTGCTGTAATTAGGAGAGCAAATGAGGGGACGTGTCCTTTAAGACTTCTCATAAGTGCGTGGTTCATTTTTGACGAGTTTTGGATAGAAATGTTGAAAGGATGTAAGGTTGAGGAGCCAGCGATACAGTTTTGGAGTAATAGGGGTGAGGAGCCTGCTGTGCAACTGGTCATGAGGAGAGTAAATGAAGATGGGTTGTGGAGGATTGGCAGTGTGGGTGTGTGTGTGAGTGTGGGGGGGGGGGGCGTTGGGGGATTTTTAAGAGAGAGCAATATAGAGACAGTGAGAGCTAATGAGCTGGATTTGCTGAAGACTTGGCATTCTGCTCATGGTACTCGCTCTATCTCTCTCCTCTGTAGAAAAGCTGGCTAGAGTGAGCTTCCTGTCTGAGCCCTGAAGCAGGAGTAAATGAGGGGTGGGTGGTGGGGAGGAAAAAGGGGGAAGGTGGTGGAGGGTGTTGGAAGCAATAGAACAGAGGAAGGAGGAGAAGGAGGAGGGTGAGGGGCGGGAGGGACCAGTGTTGAAATTGAATGCCAGGGCGCCATGTTCTTACCGCCAGCGTTTCCATGGTTACAGGGTAATTCTGGCGAGTAAGGAAATTTCATTCACGCCGGTATGAAGGAGAAGATGAAGAAAAAATAGGAGGGAAATATCAACAAAGCAACAGAGGAAGAGAGAGAAATAAACAACCAAAAAAGGGAAGAGAAAAAACAAGTGGAAAGAGAAAACCTCTACTGGGGTTTGTGCCACCCATCCCCCAGGCAATCTGCCTCTGTCTCTCATTCTTTTTTTTTTTCTTGTGTATTTCTCTGATGCTTGGTTTGTTTGCCACCACCCTATAAGCAAACACAACACCCACCCACAATCCTCCAGTTCTGCCAGCAGCCCTGCAGGTATATGGCAAAAAACAAAGAGAAACACTTAACTGGCCTCTGTTTGTGTGCGTGTGTGTGTGCGTCCGTGTGTGTGTGCGCGCTTCCTCTTTGTGAGGGGGACATAGGGGTGGCGGTGGTGCTGCAATAGGGTCAATGGGTTAAAGAAATAAGGAGGGCACAGAATTTTCACAACACATTTGACACACGTGTGAACTGGCTATTGACTTGTCAGAGGGTCGGTCATCTGATTTCACCATGTTTTTAAGGATAAAAAGGTGTCGAACTAAAACTCTGAATGCGTGTACGAGCCTGAGCACGCGCACACGTGTGTCAGCATGGGCACACACAGGCACACTCTCACTCTCCAGCTAACTGGGGTTGACAACTGCATGGGGCTTGACTAGGCTGTTGCTGCAGCCAACCTGACAGCTGTACAGCCAAGCAACCTGCGTACACATCTGTACACACACATGCATACGCAGCTTTATCTTAATTGAAGTTTTTTGATATGCTGTGCAGGTTTTCTCATCAACACATGCATCATATTTTGACAGAGTGAGCTATAAACACAAGACAAGCTGAATCATGTGTTGTTGATCCTCAAGCTGGTGTGTGCAGATGTTTGCTGTTACAGACAATATGAATCATTTTTTTCGTTATTGACATGATAAAATATTAAGATTTGTAATATATTTTTTTATATCTTTCAGTGGCTGAGGAGGGACTGTGGGAGTGTGGACTGTCCTATGAGTGCAGGACGCTCCTGTTCAAGGCCATACACAACCTGCTGGAAAGGTAAAACCAGTGAGCGGTTCACTAGCTGCACAGTGAAGGCTGCAGTCAGTCTGTGAATGACTTACACTGAATATAAAAACATGTTACATAACAGGCACAGTTACATACAGTAGTTGTTTTATGGAGTAGATAACTTGCAGTGTAGTCAAGTTGTGCACTTTTTGTTTGTGTTACTAGAAAGCAGAGGTGGAAAGTAACTAAATAAGTTTACTCGAGTAATGTGCTGTTATACATTAGTATCTTCATTTTGCATTACTGACTACTACATTAAATACATGTGTTGCACTTTTCTGTAACCCTTTAAATGATAAAACAATTTCAGATTTTAGTGTAATACAAATAATTCAAAGTACTACTTCAAAATAATCTTCCTCTTGACTTATAAACAAAATCAACAAAAAGAATGATTAAGTTTTATTGAGAGACAGCTTTAGTTTTCTCTGTGCAGCTTCACCTTAATGAAATTATAATCTGAGCGTTGAATCACTTGCTCAAGTACCCAAAGCTCTCCTTTCTGAGTCAGAGCCATCTGTTAAATGAAGCAGTACATATTTGCTCTCTATTAAGTTAAGCATCAGTGATCATCATAGGGGGCAGGCTGAATTAACCTTCCTATTACCTTGAAGCTAACTTCTTTTTATAGCTTACTATTTCTACACAGGAGGGATCACTTCCATGTTCTTTCACACTGTACAGATGAAATTGACCCCTGTCCAAGTTTTTTTTTTTAACTGTAAATTTTAATTACAAATAAAGCAGTTAGGAATATTTCAATGACTCAAACACATACAATTAAATATAATATAATGCAAATTATGTTCAAACTGGGTGGATTGTAATGCTAATTGTTGTTGAGTTGACCACGCTGTGGGTGTCACAGATTTGAACCTGATGTGGAAAGTGACTAAAAGCCAAAGCAGAGATATGAAGATATGTGATATGTTTTTGGGTGATGCTTTTAGCGTGCTGCTACATTTTGTAATCGGTAAGTAATCAGTTTGAAAGAATTATGTTTGTTTGGTGCCTCTTTTCCACCAAGTGTTTTGACAGCCAAAGAATCGGCTCTCGGCCAGGAAAACTGGTTCCAGGCAATCACATTGAGCAGCGCACATGTGTTGTTGTTCTTAAAGTTGGTGATGCTGTGAATGAGGAGACATAGCGTTATGCAGATGTACATGGTAATGTAGTGACATGGCTCTATGGTGTCTCTCTAGTCTGTGGAAAAAGGAAACTGGTCCTTAGACGTTTCCCAAGTTGAACCAACTTTGAACCAGAACTAGCACCAAGTTTGTAGAAAAGCGGTAGTTTACGGGATACGTGACCTAAATGACTGAAAACACTTACAGACAGGTACAAAGCAAAATATACATTTAATATTTAGCAAAATGTAAATATTAGTCAAATGACCTCTCAATATTACATATTGTTAATATTGTACCAGTTGTCACACCATAAGCTACATGTAAATGAAAGAAAGAAAAACAGGGGCATTAGTTTGCCAGTAAGACACAAACATCTCAAATAAGATTGATGGCTTGAGACACCAGTCAGTCAAGCAAACATGCTCCCAAACAATACCACTCTTATAGCATGGTTGTGAGGGAGAGTAATACTCTTGTACTCTGTTTCAATCAGCAAAATTGGCTAATAAGAACCTAACTTGTTGTGGGCAAAAGATATTGGCTTTATAATCAAGAGAGATATTGGTTGTATCCTATGACCTCAGTATCATCAATATTATATCGTATTTTGAGCTAGTGTTTATTCAACATTGAGGAAACTGAATCTGAAGGCTTTGGTAGGATTAGCTTCAGTATTTCACTCACAGTTTGTATTTTAGTATTTCACTGTGAAGTGACCAATTCACCTCAAATGAAGCTTCTTTAATAATGTTGCTATAAATGTATTAATTTTCAAGAGAGAGAGAGAAGCAGATGCCATGTGCGATGAGCTGCCATAGTTGGAAAAGAAAACTGTTGATACGAATGCACCAAAGATGGTAGAGCTGGAGGCTGAAAGCTTTGGCTAGCTGAACCTGGCTGAGTAGAGATCAGTCTATAAAACAATGTTATAATTCCTTGACCCAGGTCAGAAGATCCAGTAGGGAATTCACTGGCACCTTCACACACAGAGAAGTCAAACGTAAGAGCAAGTAGAGTTTGGTCTGTGAAAAGAGGCTGAATTGAGGTGAAAAAGTCTGTAGATGATGGAATGGCCAATGAAAGAGAAGTTCTTAGAAAGTGTAAAATCTAAAAGGTGCTTGTCACTTTGGTAATCCAGATTAACAGAAGATTAAGTCTCTCTTTTCCTGTGCACTTGTCACCAACGCCGCATCTCAGACTTTGCTCAGATGCAGCTGTGGGGCAATCCCTGCTACAGTTTATAAGTAATAAGCAAAACCATAAAACAGTTCAGAGAGCCAGTTAAGAGTCCATAAAAATCTGTTTTGCTCTTTTTGTAACTTAATTTCGCTGTTGATAAAAAGAGTGATTTAACTTGGTCAAGAAAATATAAATTGCATCAAAGCGTTTCTCCTCATAAATGCTTTGAGATTTTTAACAAGGACAGGAATTGATTTTATAGAAGCTGTCATTGAGAAACAAAATCCCATTCCACAAATAATGAGGGACAGAAATTCAAAGAGGGAGAGAGAGATGAAACCATTTTCTGTCTTTTCTTCTTTGTCTAATGACTTTTCTTTCCCACCACATGTTCTCTCTTTTTACTTCTCATCGCTCCTGCAGATGTTTGATGGATAAGGGGTTTGTGCGGATTGGGAAGTGGTTCTTTAAGCCATACGAACTGGAAGAAAAGTCTTTGGGCAACAGGTAAGTGAACATTCACCGTACACACGTTACTGACATATTGTCATTGGATTTCTCCAGCACGTGTGTCTGTGCATGTGAAGCTTCATGTGACAAACATACACTACATGTGTGTGAAAAAATGTGACAACTAATTGGTATAAATGTGATTCAATATATGTTGAGTCTCCTCTGATCGATGTTACAGCAGCTATAAGATCTATTAAAATCTATGACCCTGAATAGAGGTAAGGGGTGAGACCTGACCTGAGCTTTCTCAGCTCTCTGTATGGATGAGGGGAAGTTGTGTGTGTGTGTGTGTGTCTCACATTGTGTAGGCAATGTGGGAGACATAGACAGCGAGACTGAAACAGAGTGAAAAGAGTGGTGGGTGTGATGACAGTAGCTCAACTTGTTGCTTTAGCCATTACAGCTCCCTCTCACAGCTCAGTTTGCCCACTGCAGCTTCTCCTGCTGGTAGGTATGCAGCATTCCTTACATCTCTAACATAGCGATGCTCAAATGCTCAAAGTATTCAGGGAAATGGCTCCAAGGAAACCACTTAGCTGTTAAATGGCCCATTTTAGAAATCTGCTATTGCTTAGAGGCGGCAAATGCAAAAATCATCAATTTATTTGTATTTACTTTGTAGTTTTGAACTGCAGAGCTGTAAATTGCATTGAAACGTGGTGAAATTAAGTGACGCACAGGAAACTCGCGCTCTAGAAAGTTGCTGACACAAGTGCAGTCTGCTCTGATGTGCTGTAGCAAACTCAGGTTTAACTGTACAGAGCAGGTGGAAGTCCCTCAGTGAGGCAGGCTGACATCTAGAGAGACATACAAGTGGTGCTTGAAAGTTTGTGAACCCTTTAAAATGTATTGTTTGTGCATAACTATGACCTACAACATGATTAGATTTTCATAAACCCTTAAACACGATAAAATTCACATTATATATTGTGTGAAATTACTTTTTAACCCTTTACCCTGGAGTTTATTTATGATTTGCTCTTGTGTGATCTTCGTTAGTCAACCACTCCTGAAGAGGGTAACAATTGTGTTGAGAGAGCTCAATTTGTACACAGTCTGTCGGACACTTGGCTGTTGGGGTCCAAGCTCTTTAGAAATTATTTTCTAAGTCCCAGTGAGCATCGCTAACAGTTTTTTAGAAGTTCTTCAGAAACCTATTTTGTTCAACCTATAACACTTCTACAAACCTGTGCTGTCAAGTTCAGACTAGTAAAGACCCAGATTCCTCTTTATTAATTAAATCCGGGCCTCCCTGGTTCACACCTAATTCTCATCCTGTTAATTGAAACACTTGTCTCTTATTTCTCCTTCAAATGAATGAGCAAATATTTAATTTCCATAGTGAATGAGTGTCATGTTTATCTTGTTTTTTAGTTGAGTTCCAAATAACATTTTGTATCATATGTATACAGAAATAAAAAGAAATTCTAAAGTACCACTGTACAAATTAAGATAAAACCTGAATAAATGACAGGAGAAATATAATGAATGCAGCTGCTTTCTTACACAGCACAAAGGGCAATTGGATGGTTTATGGAGTGTGAAAAGGATGTGAATCATACTGGATGTAATGGCCTTATCAGTTACTAGATTTTGGACTGAATTGTTAGAGCGGGATCTTCATCGCCATCATAAAAATACTAACTGAAAGAATATCTTTTGGCAGTAAAAGTTCAAGAGCTTTTTGGAAGACGTAGAGAGACTCTACATTTGTAGAGTTTATAATGACAACTGATCTGGTGGCTATAAGTTCTTTATATTTTATATGTACACCAAAGTTGTCACGCTGAATCTTACATACTCACTAGCCACACAAGGTGACCCTGATTCTAATTACCATGGATGCTTTTTCCCTTTTCTCTTCTTTCTAATTAGCCTTTTGAAAAGGCTATGACTTTAATCTGATGAGAATAAAGAGAAAAAAAAACTGTTGCAAATATGACTAAATATATCCAACAGCACATTACAAGTTAACAAATGGGAGAGAAGTGGAGATAGTCAGAGGCAGAGCCGATTAAAAATGAGGAGTCAGAGACATGGCAGAAGAACGATTCAAGAAATGACACTGGAGATTAAATAACAATTTTTTTGTGGAAGTAGAAAGGTGTGAAGACATGAGTTTCTGTGTATGTGTGAGCACGTGTATTGCATACATACAAACATATGTTGAGCGTAAAGCTTTTCCTTCTGATATTGAAATGAGTGTTTGGGTGTGTGCAGAGATTTACATGTGTGTGTCTTTGCATGTAATTCCTCTTCATTTTGACAGCTCTGTATGAATATGTTGTCAGCCGGTACGCCCCCTGCTGAGCCAATCTTGACTTGTACTGTCTGTGAATTATTGAACATCCTGGAAGGAGAGACAGCAAGAGAGAAGGAGAGAAATATTCCTGTGCTCACAGACTCAAACAAATACAAATCTTATGTAGATGTCTGCACTAGTTGTAATTTCTCATGCTTGCTCTCTGCGGCATATTTCACATATAGTACGTGAACTATGACAATTTTCCTTTTTCCAAATCTCCACCTCCTCTTTCCAGCACACATAAAGTCCTAAATGCCCACACACACCATCCCTTGTTCCCAGAATAGCAATGTTGCCTCACAGTTGACAGTGTGAGAACCCCTACAGATCCCTGCCCATCAGTGTTTTTATGCCACACATACGCACTGACATACACTGACACCCTGCCTCAGCTGTAACCAGCTCCTTTGTCTCGTCTTCACTCCCACACTGTGCCTTTTTTTCCCCAACAGGGGGCGCTTCAGTGCTAGTATCCATGCCATGCCCCCTTATTCATGCCAACTCCTGCTCCTTGGGGCTGCTGCCTTTGTCAGGCTTATCTGCTGTTTATCTCATATGTGTCCCCGGGGAACAGCCAGAATTGGCACATCCAGGAGAAGATTCCCAAACCAACCTCCTCCTCTGCCCACCATCCTGATCCCAACCCAACGCTCCCGCTCTCTTTGTGTCTGAATGGGAGAAAAGCTCTCTGGGTTGGTAACGGATTGCATCAGATGCTGAGGGGAGAGAGAGAGAGAGAGAGAGAGAGAGAGACAGAGACAGTGAGAGAGGAGACATGAGACACAGAAAGAGAGGGAGGAGGCTTAGTGTGTGTGGTGGGGAGGTTGGGATCAGAGAAGGTAGGGGGTCGTAAATTAATCATCACTATAGACGGCTGAATGGATGTATAAGTCTGTTTCTCTGACTAGTTCAGTCAATTCTATGCATGCCAAGAAGAGGATAAAGTATATTTGTTAATCTATAGGTGCTTTAATGGCCACATACTCATGCATAAATAATTATATTTTACTGTGTAACTGAGATGTCTCCCCATGAGATGTCATGTCAAACAGAAACAAGTAGCACTGCTTGTTTAACGTAGTTTTAAAAAGTGCAAATCCTCTCCTCTCCTCTCCTCTCCTCTCCTCTCCTCTCCTCTCCTCTCCTCTCCT
>JAUYWH010000004.1:8458374-8483892 GCA_034779795.1 Ctenopoma multispine
TCTCCTCTCCTCTCCTCTCCTCTCCTCTCCTCTCCTCTCCTCTCCTCTCCTCTCCTCTCCTCTCCTCTCCTCTCCTACTGGTTGAATTAGGGGCCAGCTAAATGATTGGTTGCAAAAGTGACTGACAAGAAAAGTGCCCCTTTTAGTGGCAGATTGATAGATGGGAACTTGGAGACTGACAGACTAGATGGAGAGTGTTAAAGAAGTAGCTGCCTGATTGAATAGTGAAACTGAGTGAAACCATTAAATTTGGAATATTTAATTAGGCTTTATTGTTTTCACTCTTTTTTTCAGCACTTCAGTCAGTGGCACTATTAAGGCGAAGACTTGTTATTAATTGTTCTTCGTACTTGCTATTACTCTGACTACAGGACTTTTTTGGGACTCAGTTACTGCATGCTTATGCTAAAACCTCAGGATGTTGAGCTGATGTTTTTTTTAGTTTATATCTATCATAGAAGTCAGTGAAAAGCAATGTTTCCTTTCAGAACTTCTTCTCCCACTTATACAGCTACAGCTCTTAAATTAAAATAAAAGCTGTTCCTGAAAAGCTTTCTGCAGAGAAAAGGGAAGGTAAAGCATGCTCAGGTGCAAGTTCACTTCGGAAGAAAGCTGTTTATCTTGGTAATATCTCCATCCATAGCCACTAGTATGTAAATGGAACCCAAATGTGTTTAGGAAAAAATAACAATAAAAGCACAAGGACTAATTTGTCTATTACTATAATTGTATGTGCTTCACGTTAAAAGAAGTTTTATAGAGGAATTACTGGAAAATCCACAGAATTTTAATGCATTCGTTTCTAGTAGGTCTATACGGTGGCTCACTGATTGACTATGTGTAGTGTGAGCCATAAAAATATTAAGGTCAACACACACCGGCTGCATCTGCAATGACACACATCTCACACACGCGCATCAGGATAGACCACTGCTCTATTTTCCCACTGTTGACGCACGTCACCGCGTTCTGTGGTTGATGGATCAATAATGGTGCTCAAATGCAGAGAAAGGTTGATGTTCAGATGTTGTCCTATGTGCAGATAAAACTTAGTTGTATTTATATTTTTAATGAAGGAGTGACTTTGAGGTTTCTTCTTATTTTACGTGAGATGTCGTGGTATAGACACCTGCAATGTTATTAATAAGGTCATATTGTAGGAATATGTTATTTAAAGCAAGGAATACTTGCTCATATAATTGCTAACAAGAAAAATGTATTAAAAGCATATTAATATACAGCAGATGGTGTCATTTGCTTAATCAGCTTGCCAGTCATCAGTAGATGGAAATATTACACAAACCAGTAACTTAAAATAAAATTTAACCACTCCTGATGTTTGTTAAGGGGCGTCAAATGACGTGAGGTGACACAAAAATGGCCGGTGTGTGTTGGCCTTAAACATTCTACAGGGGAAAGAGAGTAATTGAGGGAAAACATCTTGTTCTACATGTGTATTGGGCCTCCCGAGGGGGAAAAGGAAGAGAACATGAGACGATATCCCGCAGTTTTCTAATATAACCAGGTAAAGCCACAAAGAGTGAGTGAGAGAGAAGGAAGGAAGAGAAAAAAACACACAGATCAATAGAGAGGATGGTGATACATCATAGCAACAGCCTACCGACACCCTTTTCCTCTCTTTAATTAGGACCACAGATATGAAGGTAAAGGCCTATAGTATATTGCATTGATGTTCTCACTTTTAGTGACTTAGATTTTTCCTCATAGCAGTGTGTGTGTGGGAATAGACCGGTTGACAGCGTTCACAGTCGTTTTGTGCTTTTTGTGTCCGTAGAAAAGGCACAAAAAAGTGCACCGTTCATGTCCTTCAGTATGGCACCTTTTCATGGTGAATCCTTATACTTAGTTGGAGCAGCGTTTAAGCACAAACATTGTGATAGCAACACTGGCTAAAGCCACCCACTGGGGCCACTGAATAATACATCAAGCTGACTGCATCCCCCTTATGCTTCTGTTAATACTGGGGTCTGTGTGTGTGCGCGCAGGATACACACACCTGCATAAGCCTGAGCATATTATCCATGTTTGGTATGGTTTGTTTGTATGGGATAAATATGCAGTATTGTGCAAGTGCAGTGTAGGGACTTTTGGAGCATGTGTATACATGCTGCTCACAAGAGCTTACAAGAGGGTAAACATCCTCTACATCAGTCCACATAAGGTGGAGGGGTGTCTACATTCTTCTCTTTCTAAGAGATTGTGTAGGAAGGTTTACATGACTAGAAGGCTGAAAAGAGTAGTGCTGATGTCAGCAATTTCAGGTGCAAATTCATTCCTCAGATTTGAATCTAAGAAAATGACTGGAGTTGATATCTAAACACAGTTATAACATCATGGATTTTAGATCCCTGACAATGGAAGTCGAAGCTTTGTGTGTCCCTCACGCAGTTGTTCTTCTTCAGTTTATTGCTTTCTATCTCCTTTAATCTAATCTTTATCTTTCTCCCCCCTGGGTTAGACATGCATGCAACCCAACAACCAAGATAACAATTGTTATGTTGTGAGTGTATGTGATTGTACACACAGATGTGAGTGTGTCAAGGCTGTGATGCATGTCGGACATTAACCAGCTCCCCTGCTGTCTGGCTGGCTGGTAGCGTTGTGATGGGGTGAAAAGACATCTTTTCACATGAACACAACACAGATGCTTTTCCCTTTTTTTGGCGACATTCAAAAATGCATATGTGTGGACAGACGAACATAAGCGTATGTGTATATGGTATTTGCACACATATGATTTCCTGAATTGATGCATTTAACTGTGTTGTACTGTATGAGCTTAGGCACATACCGTACTGTAACTTAAACGATACACTCACACATGTGATGCGTCTGTGTGTTCCCCGCTCCACATTCCCTGATTGATTACACCATAAAATTGTGCTCAGTAGCCACCCATTAAAACTCTGATCTCATCGATATGTGTGCAGCAATTCCAGTACGTGGCGCTGAATTATTCACCTCCTCCTTTTTCTCTCACGCTCATTTTGTTTCCTCATTTTATACTGTATCTTTCTTTCCTTGTCCTTCTAATTTCCTCTTTAATGTTCTGTTTTCCCTTTTTGTCTTGGTTGTTTTCATGCCTTTTTTGTAATTTCTGTACCTGTAGTGCTCACTTTGTCTCCATTGCTGTTGCTCCTTCTACTCTTTCTTCTCACATCTTTCTCAGGCACCCCCCCCCCACTCTGCCCTTCCTTCTCTCCTCTCTCTATCTCTCTCCAGTTCTGTCAGGCCTGAGGCAACTCTCAGCCATCACTTCTTCATTTATTAATACCTGTACTCATACAGCCCAACACACACAGCTGCCTCACATCTCTGTCCACTGTTCTCACGCACATGCGCATGCACGCACTAGCCGACTGCACAAATGTCCCCGAGGATGCGAGAAGCCCAGTGTGTCCACACTCTCACACCCGCTTACTGTGCAGGAAAATGCCCTTTGTAAAAGGACAGGGAGCATCAATCTCCCAGATGCATTAGCCTACAGTTTGATGCTCTTTTGGTAGTTCTGCTTTTCCAACTCACATTTAATTGCACTTTATTGCTGTTATAATACTGTAGATTTTTGTTTTGGTTGTGGCCCATTAGTTACTGGTTAGACTGATTACTCATTTCAGTTTTAAATGTTTACCCAGCTAAGCTTTCCCTCTCTATACATATTAAAGGAATATATTAAAAAACCTAAATCATTTTAATCAGTTGCCTTTGCATTGTAACAGTATACATGTATCAAAGACTTTAATTCATTTATAGTCCAGATGTGGACAGTTTTCCATCAACACAGTCATTTCAGCATAAATAATAAGGAATCCAGCCCCTAATTCCGTTGGATCACCATAATTTAAAAACGGAGAGAGAGATAACGATACAAAGAGAATCATTTCCAGCAGTGATTCCCTGCTGTTTGGCAAGGCCTGAGGTTTTATGAGTGGTCTTAAAGGAGTCGTTTTTTATGCACATCACTCCTGATCAGTACACACATCTCATAAACATATAAAATAACAATATAAACAGAGTTATCTACACAAGAGGGAAATGAATTCTAATGAATCCTTCATTCACAACCCTATTTAATGCGTGCACGTACTGTAAGTGCAAGGAGAGCTGAAAATGTAAAAGTGAAATGCAGAAAATCAATCGATCGGCTGCTCAGACAGGAAAAAAAGCTACCCTGAAGCTGGATCAATCTGTAAATATTTATTGCTTTATAAGGAAGGATCCTTAAATGTAAACTGTGGTTGTTTGTGCAAATGTGCATGGCAGTTAGTTGGACTGGCACTCTTGACTTTCAGCTTTTGCCCATAACATCCACATGCAGCTATATATAGCTCTTCAAATGGTGTAATTATGCACTGAGGACAAGGTTGGAGGGCAGTGACACTGAAAGCATTTTGACTTGCGTAGAAATGTGAATTGCAGTGGTTGTGATCTAGAGCTGTGTAAGTGTTTGAGTTTGTGCGCCTGTTTGTCGCAGTCTTGGGCATTCAAATGTATGTGCTTTAGCTCTGTTCTCCCTCCTGTGATTGTGCAGACCTGTGTTCAGTCCACCAGCTGTTGTGAGTTTTTTTCTTTCTTTTTTTCTCTCATCAGGAATGTTTATGAAACTGGTAAATTGGCATCTTCTTCTCTGTGGGTGCATTCAGCGCCATCTGGAGGTCGTCACGGTTAATGTCACAAGCTACTGAGCTCCGTTATGACTGTGTTTAGTTCTGCCCATGAGTAACTGTGGAACTGACCATTTTATTGAATTTGATGATCCATTACGGCTCAAATAGAGGTCCAGCTCCCTCAGGGCAAAGGAGATATTGCATAGGCAGCAGGGTAATCACAAGGAGATTACAGTACCTGCTGACTATTTTGTCAGTCTGACACACAGTATATATAAACCAAGGCGGTAAAGAGTTTTATAGATTAAAAATATACATCAGTGAAGCGGTCTTGGTAGTTAATGATGTCCAGCCCACCCACTGGTATATAGATTGCAATTACTTCTCTGTGATTAAAAAAAGAGCAATGCATGATGAACTATGCCTGGGCAGTGTAATAAAGAGAACACTGCATATGTACACATGTAGCCACCACAATCAGTCATAAGCAAATGAGGATTTATACCTGCAATAAGAAGCCTATGTGCGAAAGGATGAAGATGATCAATGTAGGTAGAGCTCAGCAAGGCTTTTGCAAAGACGCATTCTGAGTTGTTTGCTAAATTGCTGTTTGGAGAAATGCACTCATCATTTGTCATGCTGCTGCTGGAAAGGCTGGCATATTCATGATTTACCTTTCAACAGATGTGATGTATAGGTTTATTTAATATCCAGTTTAGCATAATTAAATGTAATTTTATTTCTGTTTAAATCTCAGTTTAATTACATTAAATGTTATGTAGGTTCATTTGCTTGTAATTTAAAAGGACAAAGAGAACAATGTTGTTTTGTGGAGCAAACTCATATTGCCATTAATTTGTTTTTATGTTGTGTACAAGTTGAAGCTGAGAGTGGCTGAAGGGTTTTGTTCACAATCTTCTATGATATGCTCATTGTACACCTAGATATACTCTACTGCATCCCTGCATCCCTGTGCAATTTCTCCCTGTGGTCTCATGATCTATACCTTTACTGTCTTCTGTCCCCAGTGAACACCTGTCATGTTCCTTCTCGTTTTTCCTGCACGGGGAGAGCAACGTGTGCACGAGCGTGGAGATCGCCCAGCACCAGCCTGCATACCACATCACAGAACACCACATCCGCCTCGCACAGACCTCCATCACACCAGTACAGGGTAATACCACAAACTCTTTGTTTTCTTTTATGGTTTATTTGAACAGAACAAAATAAAATTACTTTGTAAAGTGCATGTAAAGTACAAGTGTATTGTATTATAATCATGTGCAATTATCAATTCAGCAGTTGTAGAGTTTGTTTTCAGATTATTTTAGTTTTTTTGGTAAAAGGAAAAAAGCATCACCAAAATTACAAAACGACTTTAAATACTCAGTAAAAGTCTTGTATCGAAAATCTTAGTTGAGTAAAAGTATGTTAAATGTAAAACATGTTAATACCATAACATATAGTAGGCAATTAGCTGTTGTTATTGACATACCAATATCTACAAAGGCTTTTGTAGTTGGTTGTAATTGGAGCCAATTTTAGTTTTTAGAAACTTATAATAGTCTGTAGTATCAGCATATATATTTAAATCTGTATCTATATTTAAATCTTTAACCTAATCTAACCATTAAAACCCTCCAAACTAGTAGAGTAGAAGTATAAAGTAGCATGGTATGGTTGTAGTTAAGTTTTTGTAGCAGTAGCATTACTAAAAATAGACAGTAAAAGATGATATGAGCTTTTTTATATTCATAATTAGCTAACAATCAAATGATTAGATTAAATGGGATTATTATGGGCAATGTTTACGTTTTAACGTTTGTCTCCACACTAGCAGAGGTATATATGCCCCTGTGCATCTTAACTGTATATTGTAACTGTAATTAAATGACTTGAAGTCAGCACTTAGAACACACTTTATATTACCCCCCCTTCTGATGTGTTTTATCTGTCTGCAGTAATCCTAAGTCCGTACGGTCTGAGCGGTACTCTGACAGGTCAGGCCTACAAGATGAGTGACCCAGCGGCACGAAAGCTGATGGAGGAGTGGAGCTACTTCTACCCCATGGTACTTAAGCAGACAGAGGGAAGTGGAGAAAAGGAAAAGGAAGAAGCAAGCCGGAATTATGATCATAGCTGTCACGTGGCCGCGGAGGTCATCGTAGGTATGGAAAAAAAGATTTGACTTAAAACTGTGTGAAAAGAGAAAAATGCATCTCTAGCAGCAGTAGCAGTGTTGACAGCTTTATGAGAATAATTTAGCCTACCCAGTATTTACATAGACATTTACATACAGCAATAAAGAAAATTGCAGATCTCTCAGCGTTAAAGATCTGAATATCTCAATAAGAACACATTAGACCCCAGTGATGTTACTCTACTAAAGCAAACAGTGAGGGATCAACATCACATTGATTACCTCTGATCTCCATGTAGACTCCCAGGCAGTTGAACTGCAGTATCAGTGGATGGGGTGCTATTGAAGTGTACTTTGGCTACAATGATCCTCACAGCTTCTTAGCACATCTCAGAGTGGAAAAGGGGAAATGACTGCAAGGCAGTAGAAGAGAGAGCAGAATAGATAGGAAAGACAGGGTCAAAGCTCTAGTGAGTTACTCTAACAACTTTCTCTAATCAGTCTGATCCCACAGCGTTGGTTTGAACTGATTATAATCACAACTCCTAGGGATACCAGTGGCTTTTACATCTCACAAGGAAAGCCTGTCTAGTCTTAACTGCCTGAAATCATAGCAAAGAGGTGAATGTCAAGGGATTTAAGATTATATGTTTTATAGGAGCGGTGAATGGGAAAGTGTGTGATTTCTCAGTGTGTGATGGATAAGGAGCAAGTGCATATATTTTATAGAGCATAGAGAGTTGCTGTGCTTGTGGCCAGTACTCAGTGATGTTTGTTTTAGCACAGGAGTTCTTATGTGGGTGTGGTGTGTAATAAAGAGAAAAACTTATAGTTAAAAGCGAACAGCAGCCATCCTGTGGATTCATTACAGCGAATAATGTCCCTCTTTTCTTCTTTCTAGGTGGAGTAAGGATGACCTACCCAGCTGCTTTTGTGCTAATTGCCCAGGGGGACCTACCAGTGGAGCAGCCTCCACCTGTTCCTGCAGCTCAGGGCCTTAACAGGGAGCCGAACCCCTGCAGTGTGCCGCTCACCCCGCCAACATCACCAGAGCAGCCCTGCTCAGGTAACAAATACTCACACAGACTTGTTTTGAAGTGCACACATACAGTAGGGAAGTTAGGTATCCCATTATATAACCACTGATTTGCTACAACATAAAATGCACCTGGTGATGTTTGATCTGGTGGTTAGCGGTTATCAAGGGAAGATTTTAATCCTGCTCAAAATCACAGTGCATCGCACCTTGCTGTGTAGCCACAGGCCTGTCAGAGCTCCCATGGTGACCTTTGTTCACCTCAACATTAAAACCACCAGGTGGATTTCATGCTGTGGCTGACATGTTGAAACCTCACAGAAAAGTAAGAGATATTTATGAGCAACTTTTTGTTTGACTTATAATTTTTGGTAAACAGTTTTTTTTATCCAAGAGACATGCTGTGTAAAATTCCTCCTATGCAGCTATAATTGATTAATGCCTGGTACAGGAGAGAAAAGGAAATAAAAAAATGTGACCTGATCGAATTCTGTGCTCATTTTTGTATGAAAACATCTTATTCTCTTAATTTTTTCAGCGGACAGTGGTTTTGTGACCTCCGTCTCCAGTGTTCCCACTTTAGACAGCAGCATGGGTGTCACTACCATCAGCCCAAAGCATTCTGGGAAGAAACTCACCTGTCAAGTGATCCATCAGGCTTGGAAAGAGTGCCATCTCAATCATCCTCAACACATGTAAACTTAATTATTGCTTGAGTTTGTTTTCTCTGTTTGGCATGATTACTATTGAAGTGCAGTGATGCAACTGAGATGTTTCTCTCATGGATCTTGTTGTTCCTTACAGACCAAATCATACAGTAGGGACTGATGTGACACCTAAGAAGGAAGTGCCAAACGGGGTTACCACGTGGGACTTCAACGATCTGGGAGCGAGAGCGCCTTGCAGCTGCTCCAGGTACCACAAAGCCGCAACCAAGCTGTTCAGGGTTATATGCATATGATAATAATTACAAAATATAATATATATCTATATTCCTTATACTGAATATAATACAGTTTTTATGTTTGCTCATATATAATAATAATAATGATTAAGTATCTTTAAAACATGCAGGTGTTACATATGCTATATATACATATGCTATATAGCTTTTTTATTTTATTTTTTTTTTGTATCACTTTGTTGCAGGTTGAAGCAGCAGAAGCTTAATCTGACCATCACATCCACTGCTAACCCCCAGTCTAGTGCCAACCCTGCTCAGTCCTCTGGCCCGTTGTTATACCCGTCCTCTGTGCCCAAACACAAAACTAGTGACAAGACAGAAAAGGCTGACAAACAGTCCAAGAAGGCGGCCATGATCCCCTTCCATCACCGTCTGTGTGTCACGCAGGAGACGCCTCTGGAACAGGACTCCCCAGGAGGGCCTCAACTTGGGGGTCTGGTAGCGCTCGAGCCACCCTTGGAGCCTATTGCTGCCATGCCAATCTGCAAATATCCCAAACCCCTCTCCAATGACAGGAAAGCCTCTGAGTCCATTCTCCATTCACCAATGTCTCCACTCCCGCCCACACTCAGCCCGCACCCCCGGGTGCAGGACCCAGAGGTTCTAGATGGGCCTGTGGATATGCCTGTCTTTCCAGATGGGGCTTCAGGGTTGGGGATGATTACCAGTGAGACAGCTGTGTACATGGCTCTGCTGAGGCAGAGGGAGAATGGCACCGGCTGGTGGAGAGGCTTCAGGACTCCCAGAACTGATAAGACTGACCTCAGACCTCCTGAGCTCCCCACTGATAAAGTAGAGGAAGTAAGGACAGATGCAGTCACTGAGGGAGCTCCACTAAAGAGGTGGGAGAAAAGCACAATGCCAATGTTTTACCAAAACATTAGGTCTAGCTGGAAGGAGAAGGGAGAGGAGCATAGCCAGGAATATAAATAAAAGGATTTTAGACTTTCAGCAGTCTGCTAGTTCATCCAGAGTTATAGTAGAATACTAATAGAAAACATCAACAATAAAAACTGGGGGACACTTATCAGTTAGTATTGGTGCTGTTATCTACAACACATCCAAAAAAGCATCTGAGTTACTATGGATATGAGATTAAAAAGAAAGACAAACAGAATAAACTATAACTATTGCACATTGCATATGTCTCTTTGTCTCCTCCAGACTGTACACACAGACTCACAAGAGATTTAAAATCTCAGAGGAGGGGCTGAGAGACCACATCGATACCTTGGGCCTGTTCCAGCAGCCAGGTGTGGAGGCACTGCGGGAGCCTGGGGATGATCCCTATGACTTTAAGGAAGGAGACATTGAGTACACTTTCTCCACTTCCAAGAGATTAAAGGGCCAAGGGCGGGAATCTGGCAAGAAGGCTAAGGTACGACAAGACAACCATGGATCACATGATCAGCTGTTTTGGTTTCCATAGCGCAATTGTACTGCTTGATTCATTCTTCTTGATAAACATCTTTTTCAGCATAATTTCTGAGCATCACACACTAGGAAGACATGTTTACTGTAGCTACGAGCTAATGGAAGTGAAACAGTGGAACATTTAGCCACATACTGTATTTTCAGGAGTTAGTGGAGACCAAAAACTTATGTGTCTTGTCCAAATGTAAAAAAAGTCTGCATCTTCTGAATCTGTAAACAGGTATCTGTTTGTTAACAAGACACAAGACAAACTTTTGTTTCTGCTGCCCCCAAGTGGCTAAAATACTGCTGTTTTAAATGCAAATATACTGTATATTAAACGCTTCTAATGCATAAAGTGAATATTTGAAATTTGTGCATTTTTGCAACATTGATATCCCTTATGCCAGGGTACAAGTACATTTTGTGGCATGAAATGTGTTCATAAAAAGGGTAATTTAAAAAGCATATTGGCTGTGGCACAAAATACAGCATGCAATTCATCTTACTCACGCCTTGTTTAAAAGAGGAGTTCTTGGCTTTTTATTATATAGAAACATCAGACTAGAATCTGAGAATATTCTTGTTCTAATTCATTCACCAGGGAGAAGAAATCACCAGCAATGGCACGCTACCTGATGGGAAAGATGCTATGTCAATTTTTAACTCTGCCCCAAAATCAAGTAGGATATCACTATCATATTAATATTCTACACTAAACTGTGTGAAATCCATATTTCACAGTGTTGTGTTTCATGAGTATCTCTGAACAGTTGATCTGAAGGTTTTTATGTTTTGTATTAGATGAATCAAGTCAAGATGATGGAGCCGCCAAAGCCAATCCCTCTCTGACCAGAGAAAAAGACCTGGTGGTCAATATCTCGGACCTAGACAACATATTTGATGAAGACGAGGAAGAGTTTGGGGTACTATATTTTTACTCTTTTATAAAGAGACAATTGTATCTGTTGTGAATTTTTTTTTCTGTTAAAAAGTTTCAGTGGAAAAACAGACATGATATCAGATCTCCCATTTTTCTGTCTCATGCTTCAAGATTCTGAACACAAACTATTGTATTAAATAAAAGCGACTCACTAACCCTTTGTGCAATCTTTTGTAGGCTGTTTACCCCAACCAGCACTCAACAAAGCTACCCGTGTCGACTGAAGATCGCCCTGTGGGGAAAGAAGGGAGAGTTGCAGTACCTTATCCATCAAGTGAGTCACTTTGATAAGAATGTAGTTCTGAAATCTCAACCATACATACATTTTGAGTGTAAATGTGTTTCATGCATATCCAGTGCATTCTCTATGCCAGAACATATTTGGGGTACTGCAGTGTTAATCCTATTACACCTCTGTAAGCTACTTTTTTTTCCGCTTTGCTCCTCCTCTCTTCATCTCCTTTTTCATTTTTGTCTTTATTCAGCAGTAGCAGACCTCCAACGGATGTTTCCCACCCCACCTTCTCTAGAGCAGCACCCAGCTTTCTCTCCCATCATGACATACCGTGACACCCCGAGTCAAGAGCCCCCTGCCCCCAGTGGAGCAGCTGACCATCTGCCGCCCTTTGTCTCCATCCAGCTTGCTGAATACAGGATGGAGATGGAGGAGAGCATGGCCAGTCCCAGACAGGATGACATCAAGGTCAGTGACAGATAAAAAATCCCCCAATACCTGCACGCATAATAGCATTTTTAGCTTTGTGCATTATGTGTAAAATGCTAAAACACATTTGAGTTGAGAGAGTAGGATGACTTCTGGTGAGTGGTTAATTACACAAATTTATATATTTCATAAATTACTTTAAATTTTATCATCAAGGGGAAGTTGGTTGCAAGCACTCATTGACAGACTGGCAGCAGGTTGTGTGGCTACACATATCCTGTTCCTGTGTGTTTCACTTCATTACTACCTGTACCCCTCTAATCAGCTATCTTTGTGTTGTGAGTAAGACATCTGTAGTGACTTCATCTACTTGTTGACACAAACAACAAACTCCTCCGAACAATTGTTAGCACAAATCAATATGTGAAACATACAAACAAGATTGAAAGGTTCCATTTAAAATTTTATTAGATCTATTGATCTATGTAAATTAATGACAACTGAGCATTGCTGCAATTTCATGATTATATTATTCTGCAGCCTCTATAAATATGATGTGGTATGCAGTCAACATGTATTCATCGCTAACTAATGTGGCAATATCACCACAATATCACTTTGTTTAAACTAATTGGAGTTAACAAAATATTTGGATACAGACTAAAAATAAATGTTCTGGGATTTCTACGTGTTGTTGGGCATCTAATAACATGACCACTGAATGTTTGTCTAAAAATAGCTGCATACCCTCTTTCATTACTTTTACCTTAATCAATTGCTTCCTGGTATAGTGTACTAACAAGAAAGCTATGTGACATATTGTAGTCTAAGTAATAATTACCCTCTCTATCCAGCCACAGATAGGCTCTTCTATGTTTTCTCCACTATCCTGCCTGCCCAGCCAGACGCTACCACCACTCAAGATTCCTGAGCAATGCTGCTACCGTCCATCCTGGGCTCTCCTGCCCAAAATGGAACATTTCCCCACGGTCATGCATCCCCAGAGTACCACTTTCATCAGGGACGGATACACGTGAGTAGTCAGCTACTTTTAGTCTCACTATGAGGTATAGTCCTCTAAGGTTGATGTCTGTTGGTTTAAATGATTTACTGTGTTTGTTGTAAGGATCAGCTCGACCTTAAGGAGCTTCTGCTCAAGACAGTCAAAGTCATTAAGATTGTCTAACTGAATCTTTTTTTTTTTTTTTTTACTTTCTTCGATGTGTGTTTTTCAGAAACATTCCCAGTGTCAATACCCTCACAGACCAGGAGTATTGCCAAATGAATGCTACCTCTGCCTCTGTGAGCACCACTGTTGGGATCCTCCCTTCTCCTGCCACTCCCCGCTTCTCTGTGCCCACTCCACGAACTCCTCGTACACCTCGGGGCATTAATGCTGCAAGCTCTGGGCAGGGTTCGGTGAAACAAGATGGTACTGAACTCAGTTCACCTATCTCCACACCCTCCACCAGCCTGCATCTCAGCTCTGTAGAGCCCTT
Source organism: Ctenopoma multispine (assembly GCA_034779795.1). Lineage (NCBI taxonomy): Eukaryota > Metazoa > Chordata > Actinopteri > Anabantiformes > Anabantidae > Ctenopoma > Ctenopoma multispine. The sequence goes on from JAUYWH010000004.1 coordinate 8,471,662, forward strand.
AGCTCGGCCAGGACCCTCCCTGCCTGAGGCCCACAGCCTGTACGCTGTCCTCCTGCTCTCAGACTCCGTCCTCAATGTCTTCAAGGATCGCAACTTTGACAGCTGCTGTATCTGTGCCTGCAATATGAATGTCAAGGGAGCGGATGTGGGGGTTTATATCCCTGATTCCACCTGTGAGGATCAGTACCGCTGTATGTGTGGCTTCAGTGCCATTGTGAACAGGCGGTTGGCCCATGGCACAGGTCTCTTCTTGGAGGATGAGCTGGATATTTATGGCCGGACGTCTGAAGTAGGCCGGGCAGCCGAGAGGAGACTGGCTCTTTGCAGGCGGGACCCAACTATGGGAGACCCCAAAGCCAAGAGACCACAAGACGCAGCCCCTGGCACTCTGCCAGTCATGATTCTTTTGCAGGAACAGTGCTCCCAGCCCATTTCTTCCCTGGCATCACTGCATCTCCCCCTCAGCTGTTCCTGCCATGGTCGCAAGGGGGCACTGCTCCAAAGCTGGATGTCTGAAAAGCAGTGGGCAGATGGGAGGGATGCCTGTTTGGAGTGTTACAATGCCTTGGAACAAGGGCTGCAGTATGTGGATAACCCTACAGGAGGGAAAGTAGATCCAGCTGTTGTTAGAAGTACAGCTCTTCACTCCTGGCCTCACACTAACGGTAAGTGAGTGCTAAAACAGGGGTTTGGAAAGTAACTCAATGTATAATTGGAATAACAGTTTGTCATAACCTGCCTTAAATTAAGTCCTAGTTTATAGATTATATAGATTTTAGATGCAAATGTACCTAATTTGCCTAGTTGCCTCTGTGTTATCTAAACTATGTATTAATGTGTTTTATGTCTGTGTATTTGTTTCTTTTGTATATATTTGTATATATAGAACGTTAACGTGTGTATCTTGTACCCTTTTTGTGTATGTGGATTTGTGCATGTGTCTCTACCTCACAGTGGTGGAAATGAGCATGCTGTCGTCCCAGGATATGGTTCGTATGCTGCTGTCTCTGCAGCCTTTCCTGCAGGATGCCATCCAGAAGAAGAGAACAGGACGGACATGGGAAAACATCCAGCATGTTCAGGGTCCACTCACCTGGCAGCAGTTCCATAAAATGGCCGGGAGAGGCTCCTATGGTGAGTCAATGCAGTCTTGATGTTTATACAGAAAATATTCTCTTAAAACTTCCTCTTTTTTCACTGTGTGTTGGGTGTAATACTAAAAATATCTGCGTTTCTATTTGTCTAAGGTTCGGAGGAGTCACCAGAGCCCTTGCCCATTCCGACAGTGTTACTGGGCTATGACCATGACAGAGACTTCTTGGCATTGTCCCCTTTGGCATTACCTTTTTGGGAGAAGTTATTGTTAGAGCCTTATGGAGGGCAGCGAGATGTGGCGTATGTGGTGCTTTGTCCCAGAAGCCCCTCTCTGCTGGCTGCAGCTCGAGCTTTCTTCCAGGAGCTCAGTGCCGTTTATGAGGTAGGAAGTTGGATTCTGAATGAGAAGAATTAGAATAGGTATGTCAGTATTTAATGGTTTGTGTGTTTATTTAGTGGGAGAATGAATCGTAATTATGATTCTATTCACAGACGTGCCGCCTTGGGAAGCACCGTCCGCTGGCCAAAGTGTCGAGGGATGGTTTTGTCCATGTTGGAGAAGTAGTGGAGCCAGAAAAGCTGGATGAGCTTGATGTGGACCAGTGGATGACTGGACCCTGGGCTGGACAGCAGCACATTGACAATCTCAACAAACTTAAACTATACGCTTATGCCTGCAAGATGCAGCTAGGTGAGAATAGCTAAAATAATTTGATCTTAATTCTGTGTATTACATTACCAGTGTTTTGAGAATACAAGAAGTTAATTTCTTTGTTTTTTTATTTCATTTAGGTCCCCAGTTGTCAGTCCTGCCTCTGGACAGCAGTCTTTTGCTGCCTGCCAAAGTCCAGCCACCTTTAAACAACACATCCTGTGCTCAGCCTTCTTCTGGGCAGTCTCAGACGTGGGCCCCTGATGGTGAACAAGGTCCGGTTGCTGTCAGTTCAGCAAATACTCCAACCTCGACTGGAGCAACCTCAGGACTGACAGGGGAGACAAACCAAGGAGGATCCAGCGAGTCTAAAGGGCCCTGTAGTGCCACACCACCAGCCAACACACCAGCAGAAAATCTTGAGTCTCTGTAAGACCTAAATTGTTAGAGAAAGTATCCCCATTTAAAATGTTGTTTCACACAAATGAACCAGTATAATACAACTTTGTTCTTCTCTTGCTCTTTTTCAGCAGTTCGGAGCAGCCTCGAATTGGCATCCCTACTGGGGCCGACGCTGTGGATAGCCATGCCAACCCACCAGCTATTGTTGTTTACATAGTGGATGCATTTCTTAGCTCAAGTGGAGCGAGAAATGAAGGGGGAGAGGAAGAAGAGGGTGATGAGGTAGAAGCAGGTAGTGTTTGGCTGCTTGGGCTTCTTCGTTCCTACATGGAGATGCTACAAAATTTACCTGAGACAATAAGACCTGCTCTGGTCCTACAGGTAAAACAGCATTTAGTTTTGCACTAGACACAATTTACATTCAGAATTCACTATCACTCTTTATGATCATCGTCTTCTCTAATTTTTGCCTTTATTTTGCTCAGGTGGTGCCGTGCCAGTATCTTCTCCAGCCAGCCAGTGGGGAGAGCCATTTGTACATGCAGCACCTGCGTTCTCTAGCCTTTTCTTGTTACTCCCAATGCAGACGTCTGCTACCCCAGCAAACGCACATCAAGTCCCTGACTGGCTTTGGACCAGTGTCCACTGTCAATTGTGTACTTAAGAGTCCAGAGGTAAGTACATGAGAATATAAAAAAATATGCAGTGTTCAACTTCAAATCACATTGATTTATGCATATGCACTGAAAAGCATTGTTGTACACTTGCTCATGTTTTGCTCTTGAAATCTCCTCCAGCATCCTAGCCCACTCCAACTGTACTCTCCCCCATTCATCCTTGGTCCGACCCGTCCCAAGCAGCCAGAGTCTGGAGAGATATGGGCAGAACTACCTCCCAAATACAATGTGCTCTTTGTGGGATACTGTTTATCTCATGACCAGCGCTGGATCCTGGTGTCCTGCACTGACCAGCAGGGGGAACTTCTGGAAACCTGCATTATCAACATTGATGTACCAAACAGGTGAGAACTGTCTTTTCATGGTCTTAAGTCTGAGTTTTAATTTTCAGTTACTTTCACTCTTTTTACAACAATGCACCATAACATTGTGCATTCTTTTTTTCACCTCAGAGCACGACGTCCTAAGGTTTCAGCCAGGAAGCTGGGACTACAGAAGCTGTGGGAGTGGTGTATTGGCATCATTCAGATGACCTCACTACCATGGAGGATTGTGATTGGTCGATTAGGCAGATTAGGCCATGGGGAGCTCAAAGGTAATATCTGACCCTGGCCAGTTAACTAACATTCATTTGTATTTTAAAATTTTTCCCAAGATTTTTTGTCAAGAGATTAAATTATCTGGGGAATAATTTGGTGTTAAAACATTTACAGTCAATGCCTGCTTTTATCTTGTTTTCTCTCTAACACATGAACCTCCTTTTCTCTTAAAACAGACTGGAGCTCACTCCTTGGGGAGCATTCTCTTCATTCGATAGGACGCCAGCTGAGGGAAGCTTGTCGTATGTGTGGGATTTCAGCTGCTGAATCTCCCACCATCCTCAGTGCCTGCCTGGTAGCCATGGAGCCACAGGGCTCGTTGGTAATCATGCCAGGTTTGTAGTTTGTTCACTTTATCTGTCAAACAGTTGTGATAAGTGTTTAACATTACAGCAGACCAGAATGAATTCATGTTAGTGCAGCTTCACACTGATAAAACAATGGGTGACAGTAATATTGATGAGTAACATTTAGTATTAACCTCATTGTTGCTGTGTTTCTCTGTGTGTGTGACCAGATGCAGTGACCATGGGCTCAGTGTTTGGTCGCAGCACTGCTTTGAACCTGCAGACCTCGCAGCTAAACACACCTCAGGATGCTTCCTGTACACATATCTTAGTCTTCCCAACCTCTGCCACCACCCAGCTGGAACCTAGCTCCTACCCTACTGAGGACAATAATGGTAATATCTGACAGGATAACAATCATATGATAGTTAGAAGATTACTTTAGACCAGGAGTGGCCAATCCTCGAGGACCACTGTCCTGCTTGTTTTCCAACCATCCCTGCACTTTTAGGCTCTGATTAGCTGAACAAACCTGATCCAGGTAATCAGCAGTGGGTAGAGAGGGGACAGTTGGAAAACAACCAGTGACCCTCAAGAGTTGTTGTCATTGTTTATTGCAAAAGTTTACATTCAGTGTCCCCCCCCCCCCATTTTGTCCTTCAGATGACATGTTTGATCTGCCCTTTCCTGATGAACTGGAGAATGACATTGGCCATGACATGATGCTGATCACAGGAAACCTCCATCCTTCCCCCAACACTTCTCCTGTGCCCTCACCTGGCTCTCCATCTGGGATGGGAATGGGATCGCATTTCCAGCATACCAGGGTGAGCCAGAGATCAGTAGAGAGATATAACTACACAGTGACTTGATCTATAGCAAATAGCACTTTGTATTTAAAAAAAAACATACTGTTGTATATACACATTAGTACTTCATTGCTGTCTTCAAAGAAGGAAAGAAGACTATCTAGTGACTGCCAAGGAAAAAGCAGAGAAACAGGGTAAAATTTGCATTTTGCATTGCACGAGCAACTGCAGCTGCACAAGTGTTTTGCATATCTGAATGGGACAAGTCATCCTTCACGTCCTATGTAGCCTAAAGACAGACAGATTGGACCTGTGCAGGTTTCTGATTCAGCTTATAGCAAAAGTGTTGAGGTAGAACTCCAACACAGTGCACACCTCCAAACCTCCACACTTCAAAATAAGGGATCCGAAAGTTGACACTTAATATTATTAAATAAGAATCAGAATTAGAGTATAATAGGTGCAAAGGAAATGGTCTCTGAGGCACAAGAAAACAGACACGTTTACAACCTATATTACCCCACATCTCATACAGTACTGACAAATTGTGCCAACAGCCCTGGCAAACAACAGAAGCAGCATGGTATTTACATGTTAAATTAATTTATGTTAGCTCAATGTGCTTATTATTATTATTATGATTATTATTATTATTGCCTTATTGACCTGCATTAAAAAATGCATATATTTATTTTATTGCAAAAAACATATTTAAGGAAGAGACAATGCACTCTTGCCAGTGCACATGTTCAGCAATACAGGCTGTAGATGGATGAATAAATGATATGGGTGTCATTCTGACAAAATGATTTGTCAGAATCGCAATGAAGGTTGTAATTAATTTCTGGCCCTGTCATGTGTGTTTAGAGCCAGGGAGAACGCTTACTGTCCAGGGACAATCCACCAGAGGAGCTGAAGCAGCAGCCACTGGCTCTGGGCTACTATGTCTCCACTGCACAAGCAAATGGACTTCCTCACTGGTTCTGGGCCTCATGCCCACAGGCGGAGAGCCAGTGTCCACTTTTCCTCAAGGTACTTAAAACACTGTGTGTATTTATTTGTAAGAGAGAGAAAGAAAAAATGCCAGAAGATTATTTGCTTTGAATGCGAGTGATATGTATATTGATTCTATCACAAAATCATATAGAAATGCTTAGTGTGTGGTAAAACATTAAAAGGCATAAAGCAATTCTCCGTACATCCTAGCATGCTTAAACATTTGATATTGTTCCCTTTGCTTCTTCACTTCAGGCCTCTCTCCACCACCACATCTCCATAGCCCAGTCTGACGAGATGTTGTCAGACAAAACTAAAAAAAACCCTCACCCCTTAGACTCAAAGACCACCTCTGATGTGCTCAGGTAAATATGTGACAAATGTTTTACCTTCAGATTTCTTTATCATCAGCTGTACAACACTGCTTGTGAAAGTTTGTACTGGAGCCTAAGTACAAAAGTGTAAATCAAAGTCTGAGTCAAAGTCTGTGGCTTATTTAAGTATCTGAAATGACTAACAAGTAAATGTTTCAGTTCCATTATGCAGCATTACTTATCTCTTAGTTAATAAGTAGTAGTAGTAACTGTGCATTTGCAAAATATTTGTCCCATCACTCAAAATATTTTTTTGTTTATAAATAAAAATAAAATATCATTTATTTTCTTAATTAAAATAATATGTAGTTAAAATTGATATATTGAGATATAAATAAAACCAAACATTTCTGAGTGCCATTACTAGCTAAATAATTGTGATCAATTGTTAAACAATTAAAAAACAAAATTAATGATTCTACTCAATCAATACAGTACATTATGGTTAAGGACATCAAGGTAGATTAAATAGACACACATTTCAAATATAAATCAATTGAATGTTTTAATTATAATTTATAGATCATTTCATATTTTAAGTATATTTTAAAAAGTCTGCATTTTTACAGTTGCTCACTGATAAAACTTTATTTTTCAAACACAGGTTTGTTTTGGAGCAGTACAATGCCCTTTCCTGGCTGACATGTACCCCTGCCACCCAGGACCGCCAGTCCTGCCTGCCCGTCCATTTGGCTGTACTGATCCAAATGTACAATGCCATCCTGAACATGCTTTAGGTGTGTGAGACTTCAAGGACAAGTCCAGAAAACTGACCGTTACCTTCATTTCCTCTGTGCCTACGCTTCCTCCTTCTGGGCACCAGAGAGCAGCAGAGCTCTTCTGTTGTTTCGGGTAGACATGGATCGCCAAACAAAGGACAGGGCAAGTCAGACTCTCACAGACCTGGAATGTAATGATTAAGAAGAGCGAAACACTCTCAACAATAACTTTGGTTAATGGTGATACAGTGCAAACCCAGAACAGTTTGTACCTTTGAAACTGGCCCAGTGTCAGCTATGGTGCTTTCTGAGGGGGAACCAGGAGGATCTGTCACACTATGCCCATTTTACTGACATATCACAATGTTAACTTTTTCCTTACAGAAATAGCATGATGTCCCACACGTGTGGCATTTGAAGCATCTGTGGATGACATTTGCAGAGAAGCTCTGTATGATTCTCATTACATCCTCACCTGTGAAAAGAGACATTGGTGCAGGGCCACATCTCCACATAACTATTGTACAACCAGCAAAATGGCATGACAACACAAACATGTTTGTTACACCAATGATGTTTTTACATTTTTGTATAGAACTGCACTGTTGAGCTTCTTGGGACTTGCTGTAAGATGGTGAAACTTTTACCTTTACTCTGAAAGGGGTCCTCATTTACTCCAAAGGGGGAGCATTTGATAATGGCACTTTTTCCTCACCTTCCAAAGTGTTGTAGATATAAACACAGTGGAAAATATTTGACCAGTTATGACAGAAGTGTTGTTTATAATGTAAGACACACATTTGCAAATAATTGAGACTTATTTTTAATATTTAAAACAAGAAAATTAAAAATTAAACAAGGCCTTTTTATCCCAATTGACAGTTAATTGTCTTGGGATCTGAAGTAAAATTTGTCATTTTAATGCAATTGTAAAGATGCCATATTTATACAAATTATATCATGTCATAGTATTTGATATATATGTATATACATAAATATATATTACCTCTTCCAGCAGGCACTTAAGGATGATGTGGATGAACACAACCATCTCTTTAGAAGTGGACACAGTGTGAACATTATTCAAAGAAAATGCATTTTAGTTATTCTGTTTTTAATTTCTGAACATTTTACCTTTTTATTTAATGAGTTTAAATTAAACTAATTGATGCAGGACATACAGTATACTGTATATTTATAAAGCGTTCCTCTTCTGTTAAAAAAACTTGAAATGGGCAAAAGCAGACCATGGTATTTGAACATTGCAAAGTTATTAAATATTTAAGAATGATGCTTTATTTCATTGGCACTCCTACAATAAGTGATGTCAAGCAAACCATTAGAAAGCCTGCCTCTTCAGCTTCAATCAGTCTGCTCTTTGTTAGATTCCTAGCATGTTTGTATATACACTTTTCAGCTGTGTCTTTTTGGAATTTTACTTAAAGCTGTATATTTCATGCTGGTTGGTTTACTTTCAAGTGATTCATATCAAAGTATTTTTTTGCTGTGTGCTTTTTTGATATACAACATAGAGTGCAAAACTCATTTAATTACAGCCAAGAGGTTGAATTGCCAAGTAAGTGTACACAAATGTAAAGACAAGGGCAAGTTTGCAAAAATTTGTTACATCTGTCATCACTTTGAATATCAAACAGATCCACTTCAGTGGGAGCGATCTGTTACTTTTACACTTTTTTTTAGTAAATTATTAAAACTCTTGAAAATGATGTGTTCAGTGTGCTTTTGATTCAGAAGACTGTGAACCTAAGGCTGTACTATATTTTTAATCCAGATAATTATTTTCGGTAATCTAATAGTAGAATCTTCAGTTACTTACGCATTATGAGTATTTCTATTTTATGGTACTTTATACTTCTCTCTTTCTTCAGATCCACGGAGGCCAGTATACTTTTTTACTGTATTTCATTATTAATTAAGTTTGGATCTGTTAATCTTCAATTCACCATTTCACACCAAGTCAATCAATTAATGGTATATTAACTAATAAAGCAATTTGCAAATTAGTTTATATTTTGAATTAAAATGACTAATATGTAAGATCTTATTTTCCAATGTTTTCCTTTTCCTGTGTGTGAATTGTGAATGCAGGTTAGTAGTTGTGGAATGCGTTTCAGGCTAAACTCATAACTACCTATTTATTTAATTTGGCAGGCGACTCTTTTAGATACCATATCTTTCTGCTGAACTCTTTCTCTGCCCCAAGTCATTGCTCCTGTCAGTCAGTTAGCGACAATGTGAATGGTGCGTTTATTTTAAGCAACGCGGAAGAGAGCTTCTCCAAGTGGCCATAAAGTGAGGATGCAAAGGTTCAAAAACAATTGAAGAGTTATACCACAGGTTGTACGAGCCTCGTCGCTACAGCTAAAATCTTCTTAATATCTGTATAATGTATATAATGTCTTACGGGTGTAGGACATAGGCCCACTGGAAAAACCCCTGAACTTCCCAATTGCCCTTACTCAGGAGGTGGACAGACATTTTCTATATTCAATTTTAGTTTAAACAACAATACAATTTGCTAATAAAAAATAAAAACATTCCTTCTTAGAAAATGCCAGCAGAGGTGAGGTGGAGAAAAAAAGCTCAGTAGTCTTGATTTTCAACTGCATTGGTGAGCACATGATCCAAATCGTGCCAGGGTGCTTGAACCCTGCTTATTTTTTCCAACAGACTTGGCACAGTTTAGTGCTTTGCTGCCTCCCACTGGTGTAATATTGTCCTGGCTTCCTTTGGTTATACTAGATTTTTTTCAAGCTGACCACACTCAAAAACACTCAAAAGTAAATCAGTCTCAGACTTAATTTAATTTTAATTTACAAAATGTAACTACTTTTATATGTTGAATGAATGTCTTTCACTAAAGTGACAAACCTAAATACTTGCTAATCAGTGTACAATCAATCTACATTATCTTAAAAACAATACAGTTTGAGTCCTTAGTAGGGGTTTGAAGTAGAGCGTTCACTGGGTTGTGTTATTTATTGTATTTGTTTTTCTTATTTAGATCTACACTTGCTGACCTCTCTATTAGGTTCACCTGTACAAGCACTAGCATGAATTCTACTTCCCCAAGGTTATAATTTCACATTTGTCAATTTTTTGTTGACTGAAAGGTGATACTTGAGATACTACTGTAGGTTTATTATTGAGGTCATAGTGGGTGGTGGATTTGTACTGGAGTGCATTGTTTTAAGATGTGTTTCTACTGTTTTGGCACCCTCATTTATGTAAATAGAGTGGCCAGTGAGTGTACAGTATGTTAAAGTAAATCTTTTTCAGAAACAGTAAATGCTGGATGTTATCTACGCCATTTGAACAAAACAGCTCAAACTGTTAAAACATGATCAAGCTGTATAAAATGCAATGTGAAAAGGAAGATAATATTTTATTATTACACTGTGCTGTCAAGAAGTGTGAACCATAGTTTTCCAACATCTGCCTTCCATATTTACAACATCTAAAGAGATTACATCTAATGCTTTGCCATAATAAGCATCACTTCTGCCATTGTGAATAAGACTAGATGTAGAGATGATATCCTGACCCCTTAAAGATGAGCAATGTTCATCACTAGCAAAGTAAAGCAAATGAAAATAATGAAAAATCTTGCTGAGTGACTATCACACAGCTGTTGTCCATTCTTAACAACAACATAATCTAGTATCAAGTTTTATTTTACATGTTTAGTTCATTTGTGAAAACATAAAAGCGGAATGAATTCCTTCAGAAGTAGTTGGAATAAAGTAAAAGTTTGTCACATAAAAAGTGTTTTCTTTGCTCTTATCTCTGTGAGGGAGCATTGTTAAAAATACTAGCTGCATAAGGAAATGGCAGTGAGTCACGCAGCCAGGTGTGCAACATCAACCTAGTTTTGTACTCACAATGAAGCAAGCATCAGGCCTGGAGGCTGCTGGAAGCTCCAGATCCCAGCACTTCGTGAACTCATGCTAACTGCCTGTACGAAGCTGGAGATTGTTAAAGACTATGGATTAAAATAGTAAATACTTGTGTCATAGAAATTTTAAAGACTTTTAAATTGAAATTATTTCAGTGTGCATACACAATGATTCTTTTAATAATTGTCTTGAGTGTCCTTTTGATGAGAGGTAAGAGCTGTGCCACAGGAGGGGACAAGAGGAGTTTCAATTTGACCATCAGGGACACATAAAATCCTTGAGTGGAAAACAGAATTTCAATAGAATCTAGAAAAACATACTGGACAACAACATTTTTGAGGGACTGGGCAGCTCGAGGACACCATGAATGACAAGGAGCAGGTAGCGGAAGAGTAAAAGCAACTGAAGAGTCACTTGTTGTGGTGGGGCTGCCTAATGGCCATCACAACTGGAGGAAGTGGACTCTTAATTGACTGCAATGTGTTTTCCACAGATGGCCTATTAGACCACAGCCATTCACCTGTTATGTGGCTTTGCCAAGTGCATTGCTGGAGCCAAATGGCCTGCAGACAGGACAAAGGAGGCCAGGGTCTAGCTTGATATAGCACTAGCACAAACACAATTAGAAGTCAATGACAATTTATGTCACTTTACTGCCCACAATGCAACACGTGAGATGACAAGGTTGTTCAAAAAGAGACTTGTAAGGACAGAAAAATCTGGATCATTGTTGTCATGAAACAATATAAAAGTGCATTTTATTAACAAAAACATGCAGACATTTATTTATTTTAGATTTACACACATTTTGAAAACAAAGAATTGATGGTATATGATCCTCACAATGAGAATAATCCAAAAACACACAACCTGAATTCAAATCAGTAAAAGAGGACAAAGGATCTAAAAGACCGAATATGTGTCTGACTCACAGTGACACTAGTTGGAAATACTGCTGAATTATTACAATGGATACATGATGATATAATGGATGAAAGACTATTATAGTAAGCATACAATACTTACTTCATAAACACAGTTCAGCATGTTATTACAGGAGAAATACACATGTTGCCATGAGTGTAGATCTTTGGCAGAACTGACTATCCTACCACCTGCACATACAAAGCAGGAGTGTGCGATAGATCAAGATTACAGCAATTCTGTCACTGATGCTAACCGGGGAGACTGCTCAACTTGCCATGTGCTGTTTTGACATGCCCTCTTCCTCTGAAGTGGAGGCACCTGGGGTCTGTAGCTTCACGCTGTCTCGGGGGTAGTGCTGCTGCTCTGTCGGAACTTTAAAGACAGAGGGAAAGGGACATACTGTGCACAGACGCATACTTCTGGGACACTTTGCTGTCTGGTGTCTGTCATGGCAGCCTTTAGCCAGTGGTCATGTGAGGTGGGGGGAGGTATACAAACTCAACATGACCCTTGGTGTGCCAGCCAGGTCACAAAGGGATCTGCAGGAGCTGTGGGTGGTACAGCTCAGTGTCACCAGGATCATCCAACATGAGAGCAGTGAGTTTGAGAGGTTGGGGGCCTGCTTTCATTTGATGTGATTTATTTACTAAGAGCTTTGTCAGCAGGTTTAATGAACGAAATGGGTCACTGGGGCAGATACAGTCTAACTATGTCTAACTGTTTTGGGTGGAATGTACTTGATGTTAAGTTGTTTATTTGTATGGTACTAATTTTATC
>JAUYWH010000004.1:8483992-8503103 GCA_034779795.1 Ctenopoma multispine
CATTATTCTATTATACCCTATTATTCTTGTTTGTTAGGTGGTCAGTTTTCCCCAGGTGTAATTGTAAGTACAATGTAATTGTACCAGGCATTGCACATATTTACTGGCCCTAAGCAACCTTACTAATCACCCCATTCTAAGTTTGGTCTAACAGTGCTACTATGAAGCAGAATAGTCCAGTTTCTATTATTAGATCATCAGTGTTCATTTCAATTAGTGCCCTCACTTCCCCAGTGCTCCCGTGCTAGTTGGCCAGCTTCAGCCGAGCAAACGCTCAGCCATCTTCCAGATGGCCCCAAGGAAATGCAGCTCTTGGAGCAGCTTACACTCAACACAGAGAGCCATCGACAGCTTTTGTTTAAAGGGTCCCCGCTGAAGCGACATAACATCTGCCAACTCAGCACGGCAGCCTGTTTGAAAACATCTGATTTTGTCTGGGAGTGTTTTCCATCTCCAGTCTTTTCATTTGCATAAATAGTTTTTGTCAGAAGGGGCCCGCAAAAGGAGCACACAGAGTTTGCCGTTTCCCTTCCTGTAAATCTCTCATTGCAGGGCATTACATGCTTCAAGCCAAACGAGAACTCCACTTAACACTTCAGCCAATGTAAATAGAGGAAGATAAAAGCTCTGTAGACTTCAAAGCAGTCCCTGTGCGCCCCACTCTTGCACACATTAAAACACCACAGAGAAAACAATCTGTCATTTATGTCGGATATTAAAGTTTGAAGGACATTAATCCCCTTGATGACTCTATGCCACAAGTGATTCAGGAAGACTGAAAGGGGAAATAAGACCTCAAGCTAATTCAAGGATGGGGAATAGAATTTTGCACTAATTTTGTGAATCAGGGCCATGTTTCCCAATATGGGTTAGCACGTGCAACTGAATTGTAAACTGTGACGCAGCCAGGCGAGACACACACTAGAATAACTCAGTGGTTAATAATATTGTTGTTGCGCATTAATTTGGACATATTTAAATGTATCATTAAATGAATCTGTTTCTGATTGTTTATTTTGTTGCATGTTTCCTTTCTTTCCTCTGTAGCTAAACGGAAGCTCTTGCAGATTCTTTACTGTATAATTGTGGTTAATAGAGGTTTACCTTGACTCATTACAGCTGCAAATAGAACTTCTATCATTAAAGTTGAAAGACAAAATGGCACTTGAAAGTGGGCTGAATTTGAAACATGGAATATTATGTTCTGTCTTGTAGAAAGAGATGATTTGTTTGATCTTTCTGCCTGATGAAGAGGAAATACTCAGCACTAGATTTAGCACTGTTTACTTTATTGATCATTTGTGGATTTTTTTGGGCACCTAAACTATGCAGATCAGCACTGCTGGTTTTAACAAGGAAATTAGCAGACTGAAATGTGTGGGTGTGGCTTTGGCATATTTTGGCATGTAAACTGGCTCTGATCCAACTTTTTACAACTGACAGTTGTAAAAATCAGTTGCAAGCACTCATTCATCACTCAGTGACATATCAAAGTATTGCTGTAAACAAATGAAAATAATTCATTAGATACTGTTTTATTATTTAGGACATGCAACATAATGCCATCATGAAACGTTTTTAGAATAAAATCCAAACACACTTATTGACTACAAACAAACACTTAATTTTTTCAGTACAAAAGCACATGCAGTGCCTCTGCTGATTCTTAAAACCAATAAGCCAACGGACACTTCAACCCCTGCTTGGCACTATGATGAGGCCTATCAACGCCTCTGAGATGTAAAATACAGCCTCTCCACACTCATCGTTTCATTATTTCATTAATTATTTGACCTAATTATTAAGAGGAGGTTCCAGTCTGCAGCTGTGATTGGTTGAGACATGTTTGAAGCAGCAATAAAACACCCAACAACAGCACACCTGTGACTGAATCACAATGAATTTAGAAGTTAGGTACACTGATGGAAAACTTCCACTCACACTGGTAATTATACACCCCTGTTTTTGTCGCGTAGCAACTACGGTGTTTTTAGCAACAGCCTATTGTTCAGTTGTACTGTTTGTTGTTACAGCTTATTGCCATATTTAATCATTATTTAGTAATTTAAGTACAGTGAGGTTATTTTCACTGCACACCACGCAATGTTTCAATGTTCTTTATAAAGTTGCTTTACTACAGGTATAATCCCAACAATTTAGTTTATGTTTTTCTGTAATTTGTAAATGAGACAACATATATGATAACATAGGAACAATATATTTTCCTATGTTTAAAGTGTTTTAGTGTTATTTTAATCATGTTTCTGGTGTGGGAGGAAGGTGATATGATGGAACTTGTGTCCAAGAAAGAAAGTGACAATACGAGTTCATTACTCATGCAATGTCAGCTATGCCCACAAGGGAGTGTTGTTAGTCAACAGATGAACTATACATTTGTGTAATAGAATTGTTTGAACAAAGGGTCAATGTAACATTCACATTCACCACATCCCCTTTATTCAGTGAACCTGTGACTAATCAATCTGATTATTGCAATAATCTCTGAATACACTCATAAAAAAACACATGGGTGACACACACGGACATAAACAAACATGTCCAAAGAAACACAGACAGACAAATAAATACTGGCAGGGTTTAATAGTCGCTACTCCAATATTTTTTTGTAAATTTACAATTTAATGTTGAGGTCAAGGAAGAAGGATTTGCACAAAATATTGTAGCAGTGCCAAGAGTCCTCATGTAAACATATGACAATTATAATGACGCAAAATCCATCAAATCCCTTGAACCTCTTTACAAGCATCCCCTTCTTTATACAAAGGCCGAAAATGGCGTACGCAAAATAAAACGGTTTCTGTTCTTGAACCCAAAGGATTACACTGAGGTGCTGGTCTCTTCTGAAAGTTAACACTCTGCAGTTTACTATCAAACATTCAGAATTAGTCTGAGTCATACTGGACAAAACTCACAGAGACAACAAAAAATATTTTTATTTTGTGTTTGTTAATGGAAAAGCCTGAATGGGAGCGCGGATGAGCCTAGCAACACAGCATCACAGTCACATGTGTGTACAGGACAAAGTTTGGAGTAGAAAGCACTAACGCTTACTATTCTGCGATGTTTAGAAGATATTGTCCAGGCAGTCACCAATGTGATTATTTAGAGCTGTAAATGATTATATATTTGATACTACAAAACTAGACAAAACATTCATAAAACATTATTTATGTTGCAGATTAAGCCTGAAATTGAACTTTTTTCAAGAAATCTATAAGATAAAAAACTGTGTTATTCTTAAATTTGAACACATCAGCACTAGATAATGTTTTGTAATGTAATATAAACGTATTATATTGTTTTTATTCATTTTGCTGAAACTGAAAAAACTTTAAATGTTAAATATACATATTCTTCCTCTAGCATTGTGTGCCAAAGTGAAATCAGTCTGCTTTTACTATGAATATTTGACCTGTATCTGATAGTGATTTTCATCCTTTAAAACACAATCAATAACAGTTTGAAACACTCTCTCTCACTCTCTTGCTTTCTGTCTCCCAAACAGGAGAGAGAGATGGAGAAAGTCAAGTGCCATATAAATAAAAAGGCCTTGCCAGAGGCACTTACTCTGCAATCTCCTGGAAATTGTGTCTTAGCTCAGCTAGCCCACTCAAGTCACATTTGAGAATAGGCTCCAAATCAAAGCCAGAAATCGCAAAGCCCTGCAGTCATTCGAAAAACAGAGGAGTGAGGAACACATAATAATGATCCATTAGCTTTCTCTCCTTGCATATTCTCAAGACCTGCCTCTTATGGCAAGATAAATCAGCTTACTATCATGACTGAAACCGAGAACATAAGCGCACGTTCCTCTTTCCTCGCATTTCAGCTTTCTTTTCTAATCCACATGGATGATTCACAATTGCACGTAAATCAACACTATTATGGTGGAGAAATCTGATGAAATATTCTTAGTGGCGTGTTGTACCTGTCTGCCTTGAAGATCACAACAACTGGCATGTTATCAAGGAATACTGTGCTTCCTCGTGCCATAAGCTCTGTATACAGCTATTGGCTTTGCAATAACAATGACAACATTCATCTTTTTGAAACAAAGGTTTATTGGTTGTGTTTATCAACACTAGAAATGGTAGCAGGCAGAAATGATCCTTGCTTGGCTGCTTGATCAGTTTCTCTCTTGTCTTTCTCCTGCTTTGCTTTTCTCTGGTTCTAATTTAGTCGCCCTAATCATAAAAGCATCAGTAAGCTGCTGTTGCAGAGTAAACCAAGAGGTAAACGTGCTCCTAAAAATTCCATTTTCACTCAAGTGAACCAACACAAGGAACATGCAGGAGACAGAGACAGACTTCTCAGCTGCCAGATCAAATGCAAAGAGGTAGATTATTAGCGACAGACAACAAACAACCCCGTCGATATGTGTTTTGTTATGGTCTTACCACTAAGAACGGAAGGTAAGGCACACTTTGACTTTTGTGGATCCGTTTGTGGTAAACATAAACCCACTTATCTTATGAACTTTTATCTTTTACACACTTACAACCTGATGTGCCAGATTGATTTCTCCAGCATACAAAGCAGAGGTTACATTTTGTGCGTTTTGAGCTCCTACCTCTTGGGCCATGGGGTCGAACGGATGCTGTCTATCCATATTCTCTGCCATTACATTCCCCATCTAAGCTGGCGGGCCCTCTGACTGCATATAATTTGAGTCATCAGTCTCTATTTCTAGGCAGCAGATGTTTCCCCATGTCAGCAGGCCCCTGACAAAGCAAGATGGAGAACCCTCCTCTTTTAAAGTGTTGCACATGAGTCTCCCTTCTCCCCTTTCCTTTCCTCCCTCCACACCAGCTTTGGTTATCTCATGGGACATGGTCCCGTATCCAATCCTGATGGTGGGAAAACATATTTTAATTGATGCTTGTGTTCATGTTGTGAACCCAAATTAAAAAAAAAATCTTGGAGGAACAAAAGTCAGTTATTGTAATTTTGTGGTTGGTTTGATGACTCATTTATTCTGAGACATGGACTGGGATCCTGGAACCTCTGTGAAAGCTCCGTAAAGACACTAATGGAAGGTGATTAATAGACAACTGGGGTAATAGATTGGTATGATACTGGTATCATCACTGATGTAATGTGATTGAAATGGTCATGAGGCATAATCGTATTTCTTCTGTTTATATCATTTTGCGGGAGAGTGGAAAGATGTTTAGAATATACAGAAATTATAATTTAGTTATTTTAAACTGAGATATAATTTGTATTGACATTTTGAAATGTAATTTGTATAAACGAGAGCGATGTTTAAATAGCTTAAATATTAATAAGATACGATTTTTTTATATAAACAACTACGCCATTAGATTTTTAGAGATTTTTAATAGGCTGTTTTATAGGCTTTTCTTACACTCGTTTTGATTTAGTCTCCTTCGTTTTTAGAGCTAGGCCTAACTGTTACCTTTTCTTTTTATCCCGGTAATATTTTGCATAAAATCACGTTTTTAGAAATTACGAAAAAAATGAAATTTAGACAGGAAATATTAATATTTAAATAAGCCTCTCAAAATCAACAACTTTGGTTATTGATTATAAAAACATGTAGATATAATATCAATAGGAAATTTATAAAAAGCTAATTTACTGTGAAATAATATTGCGCAGAGTAAAGAGACACTCTTCATATTTATTTTGCATTGAAAATTTAGATTTTTGTTTGGACTATTCTGATGTTAAAATTAACAACACGATCGGCTCTTTGACTCGTGTGCGATTTTTGAAGCGCTAATTAAGTCCGACATGTTTTCAAACTCCCCCCATGAGCGACCTGGAGAGTCTGTTTCAAAGAAAAACCATCTCCTCAAATGGTCCTATGTAATATTTCCTCCCCTCCTCGGCAAATAGGTCCGGGTGGAGGAAAATTGCAGGGGTCATTAGACCACAAAAAAGTGTCACTGTTTTCTTTGGGCATTCTTTGAACCGAGCGAAGGGATGTTATTGTATCAATCTGACGGGATAGATCCAATTAGGCTTTTAGACTCCCCCCCCCGTGAAACAGATTTTGTAAGAAAACGCTTTTGATTGTTGACATCAAAGTTGATTCAGTAATTTTTTACAAAATATATCGAGAATAATTCAAGTCAACAATTCAAATTAACAAAAAACAAACAACCATAAGAATAAAAACAAACTAATGATAAATATATCGTATTAAATACAAATTGATTGAATCATATTTTTAAAATCATCAGTAGATTTATACTCATCCTTTGGCTTGTAAAAAGGATCTCACAAAGTGATAGACATGCTGAGCATAAATCACTCCTGGGCAGTTTTGAGACCAAAAATGAAATGAAGCCGTGTTGAAAATATTCTCCCGCCACTGCATGGCGCTAGGGAACTGCAGGACACAGGGCACCCTCAATTTTGACAAAATTATATGAATGATGGCAGCAATAATAATAATAAACATAGGCTAAAATATAATAATAATAATAATAATAATAATAACAATAATATTTCTGAATTATAATACAGTATTTTTAAAATTGTAAATATCAACTTAATTAAAATAATTATTTTTTATATTCAGCACTGAACTCATACAAAGTCATAGAAAAATACTATATAAAAAATACTAGTATATAAATAATAATCTTCCTAACATAAAATATAATTATCTAATAATTAGGTTATATAGGTTAATATGCAACTTCAACAAAAATGTAAATGGCGTAAATAGAGAAATATATGGACTGCAGTATTTAATGCTCAATTATTAACTTAATTTACACTCACATGCATGCAGCAAATCACTTCTTACTTATATAATCATTATATTCTAAGCTACCAGGTAATTAGATAGGTTAGTTTTGTTTAGCGAGTCAAATAAAAAAAGTGAAGAATACGTGCCAGGGTCCTTGTCCTCATTAATAGTGGAGAGTTAGTTCTCTGTCGGACTCAGCTCTGCTGTCTCTGCTCCACGGAAACACCGCACGCACTGTGTGTTTGCTGCCTACCTGGCGCTGCTGCAGCATGATACTGTACACTGTATGACACACACACACACACACACACACACACACACACACACACACACACACACACACACACCAGCTCATGCTTCACTTTACAGCTCCAAAACAAAATAATAAACTGCACCACGGAGCCATTGCAGACTGAAGCTGAAAGACAGGAAAATCATCCCAGCAAAGTGACGTATCTTACTGCAAATACACCGGTGTTTTCCACAGTACAGTAGCCTGCTGCCCCCCCGCCCTCTCTTTGTACTGCTGCTGCTCCCTCATTGACAGAGCTGAATTGTATGGATCAGTAAGAGTCACACAAACAGCTGGCCCGTTGACATCATCTGAAAGCCTCTCCTCAGTTTGACATTGTCACTGGGTGTGTTTGCACTATCACCGTTTTGGGCGGCGAACTCGTCTCTAGTGCCGCTGACAGCAGAGAGTTAATCACGAAATAAGAAAACATTGCAATCAACACGGAGCAACATGTTTTAAACCCCACCTCTAGTAACAACAATGAGGGAGCCAAAAAGAAAGTCATATGATAAAAGGTAGCATATTAGCGTTGTCAAGCTGAATTTAAAATAGACTGAAAAACCTATGAATTGCGAAAATTCACACTAATCCAAAGTTGGAGCCATGATGTGACAGGTAATGCTTAAATGAAAATAATTTGCCTTCTATAGATCTGCAAAAATATATTTGTCTGAAGTTTAACCCTTCCGGTGTGGCCAAGACATGTTTAAAATGTTATATTTTTATTTCATCATAAACTAAATCAGAATTAATAGACAGCTCACTTATGTAAATAAAGAAATGCATAAATTATGTTATGTTAAACGCGCTTTATTAAAGCTATTAATGTTTTATTGTGTTAATGAATTGAATTTGGTCATGACATCTATTCATCTATTTATGTTTACGGAAGCTGAGAAACTGATGTTGGGGGTCTTGTCATTTCTCATTAAAATGAGTTGATGTAAACTCATTCTAGCACATTCTAACATGTTTTGTACATTGGTGGGTTTACAGACACTTGTAGATGCAGTGACATTAGATACAACAATATAACACATATATACAGCTAAAATGTGTCCATGTGTGGTTTTTAACTGGAAAATATTTGCAATTTATGGCAGGTACTGCAAAACAATTTGCACAATTTTACAGATAACTGTTATTCAGTGATACAATTCCCACTGTATAAAATTCAGAATACAGTGAGTAGTGTAACAAACTCCCCTGTCTAAACATGCTCTGCTTGTGATGGATGAATTATGTCCTAAATTATTACATACCGCATTCAGGAGGACTCTCATGTTTCATTGGGTCTTTATAGATAAATGCATGTCATTGTAAAATGTATGCAAACAGACCAAGTGATGGCAAGTGTGTGATAAGACGGGCTGTGCTGTGTGCACAACAACAACCGAGATGTCTCATGTTCAGCTTGACGGAGAAGCAACTGTGTTTCTGTCCCCATCTGCGTTAACTCATGAGCAAGGATGAAACAGTTGCTGAGTATGAACACCAGTTCATATATTTGTCAGCATAAACAAACAAAACTAGAGAAATACAGCACATATGACTTTTCAAGCGCAACGCAAAATGCTGCAGAAGAAGCACAAGTGCGCATACAAACACATATTCGGTTGACCCTGTGTAGAAAAAAACAAACATCCAACCCCATGAAAACATCATAAAATAAAAGATTGCCAAGACTAATTCATCTGTCAGCTTCGAAATTTTTCTACCCTTATCTGACCCACAAATCAACCAACGCATCCTCAGCCTTTCACAAAGAACTTCTTTTTTCCCCCCTCTGAGCTTTTTCTCCAAGCTGCCGGGATCACGTCTGAAGACGAGACCCTGTGCTCCCCCCCAGCCCCAGAGAAGAGTCTTGTTTGGGACTGTCTGTCAGTCAGGAAAAAGCACTCCTTGTTCTGTCCCTTCTGCTCATATCATCACCCAACGTTCCCGCTCCCCCAGAACTTCCACTCCCAAAAAGCGTCTCCAAATCTGATTATTCTTGTGTTTCATCAGGTTGAGAGATTTGGCCGATGGCGTATTGGCATTTGACTTCTGATTTATCCTCTGTCCCTCTCACTTGCAAATGGAGCTCTGCAGCTGGCAGCAATTGCATGAGTAGTATCCGTTTCATTAAATCCTATGCAGAGTATATTGAAGTATTTCCATCTTGCAATTTGTATAGGCGCCACCAATAAATTTCACCACTCTTCAGTGATGTTGTCATTTTATCAGAAACATGTTTCATTGAGTCTGTTTGTTTTAAAGGAGCAAACTACATTATCTCTAATGTAGTTTCTGTCATCCGAAAAAAAGACCTGTTTGTGCACTTAAAGGTTTCAATAGTTTTGCTGTGCTTTGCCACCTAAATGGCTACGGTCACCCTAATTTAGCCAAATTTTCTTTCACAACACCCACATCCTGTTCCTTTCCTGTGACACTGAAAACCATCACTGGAAGGTATTGCTCCATGCTGACACTGCCACTCTGCCAATGTGCCATCTGAGTGCCACACATCCACAATACTTCCATTAGCTGCCACGAGGAGTAGATGAGCTTTCGGAAGAAACAGATCTAAAGTGACAGCCAAATGGATAGTCTTAGACATACTTAACGAGATGAATCACAGAAGACGTCCATGAACCTCCACTCTTTGTGAGCTTGTGTTTTTTTAAATATATTTTTTTAGGTAATCCCTCTTCTTTTGTCATAACTGCTTGGCAGTGTAAAGTAGGTTTCCGATTAGATAAGGGATCTTACTGCAGACATGTCTCTTAAAAATTACTTTAACTTTATTCATAAATATATTTTTACAAGAAACAATGCTGCAAGGAATATCGTTTTTAACTATTTAATATCAAGCACTGTATCTGCAATAAACCCATATATTTCAGAACATCTCCTTTGTTCTGCTACAAATCTGCTGGTTCGGGAAGGATCGTGGTCTTGGCTAAATATTTAAAAAGGTAACATCTACTTGAAGGAATGATAATACATGTTTTTCTTCCTTATGTTTCCAAGACATCCTTCTCTCATAAAATACAAAGTGATAACAACCTGTAGAAAGAGTAGGAATTATTTCTCTAACCCAAATCAAGTGATTTTCTTAAATGCCAAAACCATAATCACAACCTTTGTCAGATCAGAATGAGGACTACAGCATTTAGTGTCCTGTGCTACCAATCATCCAATATGCTATGCCTTGTCATCAGTATAGGAATGCTGCACTTCCTGAATTAGAAAAACATTTAATCAAGGCAACAATTATGTTTCCTCTAAAACGTATGTGGTAATGCAAGTTAGTGCGGTACAGATATACAAGTAAATATATATACTGTATATACTTTATGTATACATATATATCGCATATACAGTATATGTTGTCAGTAATAATAATAATAATAGATAGGGACACTTCGAAATATGGTCAGGAATTGGGGGAACTGAGAAGCGAACCACCAACCCTGGGGTTGCCTGCCCTACCAACTGTGCCCCTAAACACACTGTGTGTATATTGAATGTATGTTGCTTATTCTGTGGATCACCAACATTTTCCTATTCATTGTACCCACTGTGTGTGGTTGTCAAAGAGCATGTGACATTGTGTATGAGCGTCTGTATGGATTCACATTTGCTTATGCTTTGCCTGAGAGGATTCGACACCCTCCTCATTACTTCACACTTCAGTGTACACTTACTCTACTCTCTTTTCCCAACAAAGATACAGGCTTTCATGTGACACACTGTCCGCTTTCTCCTCTCATCCTTTATGAAAACACACTCTGACCCTCAGTGTCCTCCATCAGCAGCCCCGTTGATCAAAGACACTGACGTTACAACTAAATTTAGAACAAGCACCTGCCACCATTGTTCCAAAAGCGTATGCACTATGTCTGTTTCTTGATTCGAGTAGTGTATGTGGGTGTGTCTGCTACTAGTTGGTGTGTGTTTGTTCTTATTACTTAAACACGTAGTGCACACAGGCTGATGTGTTCTGTGTGGCCTAAATTGCATCTCGTCATAGCTGCAGCAGCAGAAGCCATGGAAAACCCCATGAGGGGTGAACTGTTTCAGGGATTAAATTCATTCTTAACATTTGCTCATTAGATGAGACATGAGAAATGGATTGATATACTGTGGTTGTGTGTACTAGGTCATAATTTGGCAGAGCTTATTGTCTTTATCTCTCATCCAGAATGAAATGAAGCTAAATAAATGAACCACAAAAATGTATCGCTGCGGTGGTGTCACTTCAGCCTGGACACTTTTCATGGCAAAGGTTTGATGAACTTGGCCTCCAGTGCATATAAATGCTATTGCACACTTCTCTGGTTGCCAGGGCAGCCAACTGAAACCAATTCATAGCTCCCCAAATATTTTTCCCAGAATGGCCATTGTGCAATAACAAAGCAGGGATGTTTTTGAATGTCCTTTCTCATTGTGACCACATTTAAAGATGAATTGGCTGTGGTCCCCATGTCCATGGGTTTTATTTGGCTACACCACTCCAATGAATGGAGTCCTCTTTCTGCAACTGTTTTGCTCTTTTGTGATTATGTCTCAGGAGAACCTCCAAACATCTGAGTTTGGCAAAGAGGTAGGAGGCAGGTTGGTTGTTTTGTTGTTCTGAACAAAATGAGAATATAGTTGTTAGTCATTTCTTAATAATGCTTACAAGTTTGACTGCGGTTAACACTGCTTATGCTATTTACATCGATTTGATAGTAATCAACACATCTCATCTGTATCAATCACAATAATTAATAAATATTAAATGTTATTGTACAGCGCCTAGCACTAATATTAAAAGATAGATTTAGAGCACATCTCTAAAACTCAAACCACTTGTTCACTTGCATGAACGCATGGAAGTCAAATGTGCTACCACCTACCACATATCCTAAGCTTCACTTACTTTCTGTCTCAATATGCTTCAAGCACTATATTTCCTGCTTTGGAACCAAAGCTGGTAGTGGGTATAAATTGTGGAATCATCCTTTTGACAGTATATACAGTACTGGCATACGCTCCACTAAATTCTTGACCCTGGCAGATTGAATAATTGTGTATAGAAAACTAATAGGTAAATCAGTATATCTTCTTTCTGCACTTGTCATGTCCTGCTGACACTGAACTACACAAGGAAACAAAAAGAAAAATAAAGGAACCTTTAATGTACCTTAAAGAAAGGAAAAGTAATGATATACTTTCATATTTACAAAACCTTCTGTTGAGCAAAGTTTAGCACACTGTACATTTAGTTTTTCATCACTACAAACAAAACCAGTGGCGAGACTGTTCATACCATTAGTCCAGCATTAGCATGACTATATCTTGTTCTCTCTTGCTCCTCCCACTAAGTGGGAGAGAAAGTGGCATCAGGAGGAAATAAGAGTGAAGAAGAGTAGATTAAAAGTGAGCCCACAGGAGGCTAAAAGCATTTTTCCTTTTCTCTCCCTCTCCTTGTCTTTCTACTTTAGGCCTTTGGGAGATAATGAGGGCCTTGGCTTTGTAAACATTATTTCTGGCATATTGCAGCTGCCATCAGCTTATTTATGGCCTGAATTTTAATAATCTGGGAGCTAATATGCTTCAGAAACAAGAAAAACACACAGTAAAGCCTGAGCACAGCCAAATATTGCTTTCCTACCCTCAGCAAGGAGGCCACTCAACAGGAACATCAAACGCTTGCTCTCCTGTGCCTAGCCCACGTTAATTGTACATCTATTGTTCCCACATAGGTTCCTGGGAAACCAAAGAAGGAGAAAATGGGCAGAGAAAGGAAAGAGAGAGAGAGTGAGAGACATAGTAATGAGGGTGAAGCTGAATAAATATTTTCTAAAACAATATCAGACTGACAAAGGTTTTGATGCCTCCCCCTGGGCTCTCCATTGCCTGTATCCCCATTACTCACTTTAATGACCTTATTCAAACAGGCACGTTTTAAACATATGCACATACAGTAGTACACCTCAAGCATACAGTAAGTGGGCTAGCTAAACCTTCCCTACAGACCAGGCCAGAGAATATTTACGTGAAGAGGTGCTCTGTGCTAATGAAACTGTATAGTGTTTTTGTACACTGAGAAGGAAACTAGAGAAAAAAAGCATGTAGAGATTTCACATGAAGTCAGGTAAATTTTATTTTACACTATAATGTGAAAATGACTGGATGAGAGGATTGCATTTTTTCAAAAAGTCTCATAATAAAAGCTAAATGTGCATTTATTGCCTTGAAAGATACTATATTCTGTTTGCGGGAGATTATGGAACTACTTTATAATTGCTGACAATTTAAAGACTAAATTAACATTTCTGTATTAGAATAACATCATTAATGGAATAAATTCACTAACATTAGAAGCCGACATCTGAGCCATGATGCCTTGACAATGGATGCACAAATTTCAAAGCAAATGCAGGAAGCAGTTAAGCTAAAGAGCAACATGAGGTGATAAAAACTGCCTAGCAAAAAGACAAGCCACTAAACACACAGCTGCCATGCAGGCTGTGAGCGAACGACAGGCGGTCGGCAGCAGGACCAAGGTGACTGCAAGTTTAAAGGGCAGGGTTCAGAAAAGTAACTGACCCTGTCCTGCCTCACATACTCCCTAGCTGTCCATATTTACGAGGTGTAATTTTTATGTGAGCGCCAGGCAACAACAGGTTTAAGAGGGCCAATGTAACCTTCCAGAGGCCCAGGGTGACCTGAACCCCAGCTACAATAGTTTCCCTGGGCCACAATTAGGACCAGGGCTTCACTGAGTCACCTCAGCGTCACGCTTCCATGGAGCCTCATTCTAGGCCCCATCTACCCCCACCCTCCAGCCTGTTAGCTGGCTTTGAAACAGTCACATCCCTTTCTGCTCACCAGACAAGTTCATACATTCAGTTTAATAACTCCACTAGCTAGTACTGTCAACATCATACTGTAAGAAGAAAAACTTTGGAAAAAGGGGTACATAATTTGAGTTTGGTTTCCTTTAAGCTGGAAAAGACAAAGACAAAGAGTAAATAATGTTGAATCTATCTTGATCCTCTCATAATTGTCCTTCACTTCTTCCTCCCACTCTTCGCTCTCTTTGTTCCCCTCACAGCCCCTTTCTTTCCTTCTATCTCTCCAACTTGCTGAGCTGTGACAGTTGCCACGATGCCCTGCAACAGTAGATACATGCAGCAGGGGCTCACTGAGTCTGGCCACACAGACTTGTCACCACTGTTCAGCATCAAACCACAAACTACCAATTAACTCCTGAGCCACCCCCACCTGCCTGAAGGCACCATGACCTGCCCCCCTTCAGTTTGCTCCATTCCACATGGCACTAACCCCAACTGCCTTTTAGCCCTGCTCCATGCTCTCTAAACATGCCCCATGAGATACCCCGTGACTCCGTGACATACAGATGCTTAGAGATATTCTTCCCCATCTGTATTTGTCTATCTGTCTGTCAGACCCCTGAACTTTACAAAAGAGGATAAAGTCAGTTTGTCTGCGCCTATTCCAGGCAGAGTCCACTGTAACTATAACAAGTTATCATTTATGGGTAACAGAGAAAGACATGCCTGCTTTAGCACAGAGGCTGGAGAAGCTTGTCTCTTTGTGTTCAGCACAGAAAAAAGCTGCAGTGCACGAATGAGTCAAGAAAATCCAGGTCCAGGTGGATTAAGTATGTTTAAATAAACAAACTTACAGTATTTAATTCTTTAGATAGATCTTTAATTTTATCCTCAGAAATAATTTGTCAGATTCATTCTTCTCAGTGATAAGAAGGTGGTTGCATGTATGATATAGGACAGGGATGATTGCTTGTTTGTCTGTTCATGCCTACATATACAATAAACTCTCTAAAATAAATTTCTGAATTTGCATGAGCAGTTTAGTAGGAAACACAGACAATATTAAACATCTTCATAACTGGCTGTTGCTTCCTTTGGAGCAGCTGTAGCAACGGCTGCCTTGCCAAATTATATCTTCAAGCATTAAAATGCATTTACAAGTAGCAACTTCACATTTGAAAGGTAAAATATAACAAATAATGTAAAGAAATTGGTCATGACTAAACGTTTTTAATAGGCTATAAAATGAAGTAAAGAATGTAAAACCAAACAATTTAACCCTGTTGCAGCGATCAAGTGGATCAAACAATTTTCTACTCTACAGTCTTTTTAATTTAGTCCAGTCTGTTCTCTTCATATTTGTCCTTTCGTGGTGAAGCAGCAAGAGAGGAGACACCCACTGACTGAGATTAAACTGTGAGTCTTACACAGTTTCTGTGGAATCATCATCCTCCACGGCTTGAAGGAACATGTTTGACCTAAAGTATCATGAGCAAACTGCTCATTCTGTAGGTCTGCAGGGCTCGGTTCCTTTCCTGTTCCACAGGGGATATTAACAAGGACACATCACATGGCAGAAGATGACACACTCCCATAGTTGTAGTACTGGCCGCAACTCCTATATGCCTCCCTCCCCCATCACAAGAGGTCATCCCCTCAGCAATCAGCAGTCCCTTTCACCTCCTGTATGGCCCTAATTACAGGATCACTGGGTTCACAGAAATGTTTCCTCAGTGCCATGTTGGAACCTCTCATTACTCCAAATATTCTGGTATTTGTTTATTACAAAATCAAAATGCATGGCGGTTCTGCTGTGTGTTATCAGAACATATCTCTACACATGGCTGTGTGTGTGTGTGTGTGTGTGTGTGTGTAAATCATGTTTGCAGATTCTTGTAATTGCATCCACGGTTTCCATTTGTTAGAGGGTTTTTGTTGGAGTGTAAAACCAGGTGAAACTAGTGTAAATTGATATTGATGAGTTCAGTAAATACTGAGACTCTCTTCGCATCCATTAGCCAAATTTACAGAATCCTATCAAGACAAGAAATGGTGCACAAGAAGGACTTGAAAGAGCATGCTGTAAACAGGTCACTAAGAATATTTAGACAAATTAATTAAATAATTTCTGCCACAAATGAAACATTTTACCTAATTAGGGTTCAGATTTCTTTAACTACTTTGTTAGTTAAACTTTAACTTAACTTTAACTAACTTTAACTTAACTTTGTTAAGTGTAAATGATCACTGAAGCAAATGACGTGAAAATTTGGTAACCCTAAAACTTAAAACCTGTTTGTTTAAAACCTGTATGTTTGATTCACTGCTTCTGTTTCCTACCTACATAACTCCCTGGCTATTATAATCAATTAGATTGATGGCTAAATCTAGGGTAATTGATCAAAATGTGGGAAACTTGAATTATTTTTTACATATATACAGATCAGACAAAACATTATTACCACCTGGTGGTTTTAATGTTGTGGTGAAGCATGGACACTCTGACCGGGTCTGTGGCTAAGCAGCAAGCTATGACGCACTTTCTTTTGACACCTGTCGATCATCACTAGCATTACATTTTTCCCATTCTGACCTGTGCTCACCACAACATTAAAACAAACAGGTGGCTGATGAGTGTCAAAGTGATTATTCACCCTGACTTTTCCCTGCTTGATTATTTATTGCCGATTTCCTAACCTACAAATGTCTGTGTGATTCATGGACAGCATGCATTGCGTTCACAGTACAATAGTGAGATGAGATTTGTTTACTGTTGTGACATAAGGGTCTTACCAGTCTGCTCATTGTATAGCTTCCTGTGTCACACAGTTAAATCAGTCGTTATAAGCAGTGAATCATTGGAGGTGATACATAAGGTCAAAACCTTTTCAATGAAAGCTGAAGTGCAGCTGGCATTAACCTTACATTGTGATGGTATAAGCTTATCAGAACACCATCAAAGCCACAGACTAACCCATATTACTCTGAAAAACGCTTATTTTGGAAAGATCAAGGTCATGGTAATCTTAGCTGCTAGGCCTTTACCATTTACCATCTGTAGGAGATAAACCAGAGAGAAGGTGATGAGGCATTTTATCAAATTCAGACACCTCTGCTGACAGTATAACAATGGAATCCACATTTCTCCTCCCATCTGTGGACACATGATATCAAGAGCGTGAGCTTTCACTTTGTGCATATCCTCTCATCTCCTGCTGGTTCCACAAATCACCTGTCCGCTCTCCTGCAATCACCAAGAAGGTCAACAGGCATCTCCTCTTGTTTGTCACTAATAGCAGCTTCCAATCCAAAGCCCTGAACTGCTGAGTACTTCGGTTCAGGTTGAGAGAGTGAGAAAAAACAACACACACTGGCTAAAAAGGGAAACAGGAAGTTAGATACAATAGAGGAGACCTTTGATCCATGATGAGGGGGAAGACTTCCCCTCTGGGTGCAAACTATTAATGTGAAAGTGACTCTGCCCATTGCACATTTGTTACACCAAATAATGGGCCTAAAATTAACACACAATGGCAGGCAGACGGGCGACACTCGCACCCAGCCATGCGCAGGAAGGGAGCACGAGGTAATTGTATAAAAATGAGTGATTTGTGGGGGTTGGAGCTGGTTAGAAGCGCCGGCTGGTCGGCATCTAAGAGCAAAGGAGAAGAGTAATTTAGGTGCAGTACATATCAAGAGAAACCAGCGGGTCAAAGGTTTTAAACTCAGAATCACAGCAACGTTGTAAGAATATTGGATATCAGGAATAATATTGGGTATTGTTTCTGAACAAAACTCAGATAAACATTAGATTGCATTTATTTTCAAGCTGCTAAGTATTTCATTGAGAGGAACTCTCACACGACTCTTACTGGTCACCCATTGTTCAAGAACAGTGAGGAGTCCTGAAAACCTTCTTTACAGTATATTCAGCATGGATTCTGACACAATCTGCTCACTGCTAGGACACAGAAGCAGATAACCAGAACCAAGCAGCAGCAGACTTCCTGTCTAGCTGAAAGACAAGCTCTGAAAATCCTCTGAACCACTGTTCCTCTAACAAAAACAACAATTACCTAACTTTGATGGAGAGTGGATTTGGTTTGCGAAGGTTTTACAAGGCCAAATGGAGCAAGAGAGACTGAGAGAAAGAAAGCAGCCTGTTGTGCATTAAATTTTTTGGACAGCAAAGAGTTTTTCCCAGGTGCTGAGGGATTCCAGAGATGATGACGGGTTATATTGTGCTTGTGTTTGTGTGTGCGTACACATGTGTTATTTTATCATTTATCACTGTAACTTTGAGAACATTGTTGAAAGACAGGTCATCTGTGTGCGCGCACACACACACAGGTACAATATGTGAGAATAATAGAAATACCACCAAATCCTCACTGCTGCCTTTACCACCACTTGTTCCACCTTTTAATTTTAAGAGACTAGCCAGCAGCAGGAATTATAAGATCTAATTTCCAGTGAGTGTTGTTTTGCTGAAAATGTCTATATATGGATGCACTCAAGTGCCTGTACATAAACAACCAACTGAACATCCAGCTCGAAAATAGATGAGACTGTTTGGTGGATGTAAAACTGTTAAACTGCGATTTGCAGTTCATGAAAGCCAAGAAGCTACAATGCCATGTAAGTTCCAGTTTCCTCCAACTGACAAAAGGCAATGAGGTAGATAAGCCTGTACTGTGGACACCTTCCATGACCTCCAGTAATGAGAGCTGCAAAGTATGTGGTGCAGTTTGGTTGTGAATGCAGACAATAGGATCTGCTTGGGATCATAAAACGCATGGGCCAGACTTATTACGAAGAAAGCAACTATTCATTGTTACATGCTCATGGGTGTATCACAATTAACTGGCAACTATTTACTGGCAACAAAATAAAAAGGGATGTTTTTCTTTGCTAGATTTAAGCATTGACTGACATTTTCTTCTTCTTTGGATCAAAGTTATATTTTAATATCCAAGTGCGGCTCAGATGCTGTCAATCTACTGATGATGTATTATTTTTTGGGAATAGAAATGGCACAAATTTACGTACTGCAGTGTGCCACTTGGAGCTACCTTGCACATATGTGCACAGGCCGTGTCACTCAGAATATATTATTTAAAGTTAGGTACAGTGCCTTGCGAAAGTATCCGGCCCCCTTGAACTTTTTCACAATTTGTCACATTACAGCCACAAACATGAATCAATTCTATTGGAATTCCACGTGAAAGACCAATACAAAGTGGT
>JAUYWH010000004.1:8503203-8530981 GCA_034779795.1 Ctenopoma multispine
CTCACGTGTACAACACTTTGTATTGGTCTTTCACGTGGAATTCCAATAGAATTGATTCATGTTTGTGGCTGTAATGTAACAAAATGTGGAAAAGTTCAAGGGGGCCGTATACTTTCACAAGCCACTGTATGTACAGTATAATTTGTGCCATTTGTATTCCAATACATTATTATTAGATTGATGCACCCAATACATATATATAGGATGACACAAAGCAATGAGATGGAACATTGTGAATGCTGAAACAGAAAGAGGGAGACAGCGAGGTGGAGAAAAGCGTCCCCAGCTGGTTTTGGCTATCTAATAAACATGTAAACACTCTGCGTTCTCTACCTCATTAGGTGATTGCAGAGGCTGCTAGCTCTCCATAAATCAGGGCCCAGGTTATCAAGGCCTCTGATCTTAACTGTAGTGGGCGCCCAGCTGTCTACAGTCGCACTGACTAGGAACAGCAGGCTTGGAGGAATCCAATTCCCCACCTCTTTCACCTTTCTCATTTTGCAAATAAAACAGGAGATATGCTTGTAAGTGCATGAGTAGGCTACACATGGCAACTGGTTTTTAAATTCAAGCTGTGAATTCAACTTGTTGACTGGAATACAGTCACTAATGTCTTTCAAAAAATCAGGTCAGCTTATTTGCTAAATCAGTGTTTCTATGTGTTTTTTTCCAACAGGTCTCAGGGAGGTGTTACTGCGGCTGTTACTTCATCACAACTGTGAGAAAAGCACAATCTCCAGAGAATAAGTTTGACTGAAAGATGAAAACCTTACAAGAATGAAAAACGGCTGTGTGAGTTTGACTCTGACCGCCTCTCATACCACCATAAAGGTTACTACATGCCAAGTTCAAGCACAGTATCACTCTCTTATTCCCTAATGTAAAACACACATCGCCTGTGTGCTAAGCAGCCTGCTAAACTTTCCACAGGTTTTCTCAAGACATCCTCTAACCTGTCAGGAGCTTGATTGTTATGTTGTATATCTAGGAGGCATTTGTTTAAAACAATATTCACACTGAAAGTATAAAAAATTAAATCACATGTAAAGTACAGCACTTTCACAATGGTCACCAGTCAAGCTAAACTAATTAGATTTATATTATGGATAATGGTCTGAAAATAATTCCACAATGGTTTACAAATTGCCTGTAATTAAGTGCTGTAAAGTCTTTATTGCCACAGTTCAAATCAAAGAGTGTCACACTGTCACAGTCTAAGTTGTTTCAGTAACGTTAACTGCAACTCAAAACCCTCCACAGTCTGGAATATTAATATGCGTCAGGTAATTAGAAACAATAATAATAATAATGTAATAATGATTACAACAAAAAGCTAATAAAACCTTTATATTATATACATTATATACACCAGAACTGTCATGTCATGTAAAGCACTGATGTTAAGATACATCATTACATTAAATTTGGGAATGTTAAATTCTCCATTGGTGTGATAAATACTTTTTTTCCTTTTAGTGGTCAGTATGTGTATTGTTGCAATACAATTTGAATTACAATTGAACAACTGTCTTATATACCAAGTTAACTGCAAGTGAGATCACTTGGAAGCAGAAGTGTTAAGAGTTGGCTAGGATGGTGGGGCCTCCTCAGAGCTTGAAATTTGTTTAAGAGCTGTAGATCCTTTTTGGCCCGCTTCACGCTGAAAGACTCCCTCCATGAACTTAAAATTCAGGGTTCAAATTTCTGGGCAAAGGGTGTGGAATGAACCTTTCTCTAAGCTGAGCCCATGAGACCCTGTCATTAGCTGATACAGTAACAGGTGGATAGGAATATTAACTGCTCACAGTGATGGAGCCTTTCCATTGTTAGGTTAGTTAAAGGGCATAAAGCAGCCTCACTGTTACAAGGTCTGCAAGTACAAGTTGTTGTTTATCCTCTTTAATTTGATATAGAATAGAAGTGTGACCTGAAATCCCAGCAATCTTTTGATTCATACTGAAACAGCAAGTGCAAGCAAAAAGAAAAGATTACAAAAAAACTGATTAGTTTAGGATTGAGTTGTGACAAACATGGATGAAGATGTAGATGTGTTATATTTGGTATACATGCTATTTCATGTTCACGAGCCTACACCAGTCAACAGTCTTTGGAGTCTTAAAACAAATACATAACAGAAGCTCAGTAATAATATCTTCAGATGTGAGCCATCAACTAAATAATACATATGCACAACAGAAAACTGCTGTAAAGACTCTGACAACCCAACAAGTATTATTACTGCAGGTGTCTTTCATGAGCCGTGTGGTAGTTTTTATGTGGCATAATGACTGGAAAAATCTGGTTAAAATGCAACTGGCATATAATGTATGATATTGGGTAATCCATAAGGTAAGTTGAGGTGCTATGATAAAACTGAATTTATCATACAACAGAATTCCTTATCTATTTATTATTTATGGTACCGTAGACAAACGTTGTTCCAAAAACAGAAAAGCCAAAGGTTTTCTGTGATATAGCTGACTGACTTGTAGTAAAAGTGCGACATGAATGCATTGTAAATTACAGTACAAACAGAACACTGCAGCAGCAGTCCCAATACAGTTGAGATTTACACTTTGTTTCCTGTTCCTATTCCACTGACCCTCAAGTCAAAAATCTGGGCTTGTTTGTATTGCTGCTTGTCTGTTTTCTGATATGTGCATGATACAGCTATGCCAAGTAAGCAATACAGAATAGAAAATCTGTGTGTGTGAAACATGTACATTCTTATTAATAAATGAGTCCAAAGCTGCAATATTGATGCATTTGTCAGGCAGGATATATCAAAAAAGATCTCCTGGAGAGAAATGATAAGCAGGTAAAAAGACAATTTTGGTTGACTTATGAAAACCTTATGTACTGTGATCCGGGTTGTAGCTGATTTCTTCTGCAGTGCAAAATCTGCCATAAAATTTCACTGTTCATGCTCCAGTATGCTTTGTGCAGTCTTTTATATCTCTCACACGCACAAACTCCCCACACGTTACTTGGTCTGTTTGAACAATTGCTATGACAACAACTACACTCGCAATGGAAATGCTGATATTAGCCTGAATTATTACAGTGACATTGTTTCATTATGTGCTTGATGGCTGAGCACAGATGCCAGCCTAGCAGAAAATGAAGAGTTTGATTGTAATCTGTAGTTCTGTCATTACTCACTTAACATTGTAAATGTTGTTGCAAAAAGAAAAAAAAGGTAAAATGCAGAAGAGAGAAGTCAGAGAGAAGTGTGATTCGTTGAGCTGGTAGATGTGAAGTTAACAGCTATTGACAGACCAGGCCTGCCACAACTACTCTTCACCTTTAATCAATGTTAGCCTTTAATCAAGTCCGAGGTTGAGACACAAACGACAGATACACAGCACTATTGGATTACCTCATGACATAGGTAAGGTCGGCACTGAAACTTACATACTTACATATACACATACATGATTGTACCAAACAACATTTACATGTATCCTTTCCACTTTTGCGCCAGCTCATGTTGTTGTCGTTTTTTTTTTTTAGAAACTAGTAGAGTCTGTTGCTGTGGCTGGCAACATGTAATGTGTGTAATTTGATGGGAGGCTGCAGAACAAGGAAGCAAGGAATATTGTGGCCACATCTTTAACCTATTGAGGCAGAATGATGTCATGATTAGAAGAGGAAATTGGGATCCCTCCAGAACCTAAACACCCGAGGGCTGTCGGGCCAGTCATCCAGACGGCTGGAGGGAGGGAGACAGAGCCAAAAAGAGGGAGAGAGAGAGAAAGTCTAGGAGAAAAGAAAAAAGGACAGAGAAAGATGGGGGCTTGGGTGAACCCATAGTGTCAAGATCAAAGCGTAGCACCACTTGGCTGACAATGAGGGGCACACTCCAAGGATAAGTGTGTGTATATGTGTTTGTGTATGAGTGTCATGTGCCTGCCATGGATCTCATCCAGCCTGCCCACCATTTCACCCAGACCTATGTCAAATATGCTGTGCTATTAAATATATCTAGTCTTATCTTGCATGTCTTTTCCTCATTGTCTCCTTAAATGTGCACATACACACACAAACACACACCTCCTATATAAACTTGGTCCGTTAAACAAATCAGGCTGTGATGCGCTTCCTTCCCTCATTGTGGTGAGACACTCAGAGGTGATGAGGTGAAGGAGACAGAGAACAGAGACTGGAGGGAAAGAGAGCCAGAGAAATAAAGAAACAGAGAGAGTAATTGTTCTTTGCGCTCATACTTAGAAAAGATTTCCTTGCATGGCCCCAAAACACTCATATACTTTATAATCACATGTGTGAAATCCCTTAATGAGCTGACCACAAGGCTCTCAGTTGAGAGCATAAAAGGAACAAGTGACGGGTTGTAAGGATCTGGGTGTTTTGACATTTGTTGGTTCTTAGCAACACTAAATCTCTCTCATACAGTGATCACTGGAGCAATTATCTCCTCCTTGTCCGAGAACTCAGCTGAGTTGAACTGGAGGCATGCCAACATGGGCACAAGGGATTCTGCATGCACACACTACAGTAACTACAGTACAGTCATTTATTCACTGCTTGTGTCCCTAGATGTTTTTCTTTTCTTTTGACTAATTCAGCTGATCAGAAGCAGTTTTTGTATTACTCTGACTCCTGCAGCAGGAAAACCCCCACTGTGCTGTGCTTTCCCATCTTTCTTTTACAGTGATAGTGGTGGTTTATCACTTAAAAGGTCATGTCCTTAAAATGAACCCCTTAATAGCAGCAAAATAAAGAGTTATTCAGAAGCATGATCCTAATGGATAAAGGGCATCCTGTAATTACATCCTGAACTGACATCTGTAGATGTGACCTACAATATACTGTATATTTGTAGGTCACATCTACAGATGTCAGTACAGGATGCAGGTAGGTGCAGTGCTCATATTAAGACAGAAGGATCAGGGTGGAACAGGTGATTTTGGGTGTGACTGTCTGAAAGTGTTGGTGAGATAATGAGAAAGACCGTGGTACATAAAAGTAATTTGTATCCATGTATTAATACAAAAGCAAAAAAGAAGTCTCTTGATAACATAGCATTGTTTGATGTGCTTCAGTTTGTGACCATGTTGCTCCCAACAAACTCCTCAAACCACCTCCCTGTCAATGTATAGCTTTGGGCTTCTCTGTTTGGGTGTGTTGAAACATGTCTAGCCTTAGCCCAAGGCCAGGACTGTGAGGGAATCACTTAAAGAGCTTTAAAGGCTCATATTTCATCCCCTTGCCACATAGAATTCGACTTGCCTTATGACACAGTGAAATATGTTCTCGCCTCCAACTTAAACAAACAAAACGTAATTCTTCATCAACATTTGCTTCAATGAGCTGAACAAGGGAGGGAAGAGAGACAGTAAAATGGCTTGCAGGAGAGACAAACCCTGTTTACAGGGGGAAATCATTGCATATATTAGCTATGTGTCAGTCAAAGAAAAGATTTAGAGGCTCACAAGAAGCTAAAAATCAAGTTCACTGACTTTTTCAGTAAACATGCCATTCTTTTCTGATGACTGGGAGAAATTGGAAGTGATGATTTAGACATACTGTAGCTGGGTCAGTTTGGGTATTGCCTCCAGGCACACAGTTGGACTGTATTTTTTTCAGCAAATGCTGTAGAAAAAGACATGAATCTTAAGACATCAGAGATGGGAAAGCAAACTCTTGAGTGGTTAATCAGTCCACAACTGGCTTTAGCCTTCCAGAAATCACAGTAAGCTCAGCTGTTATGGAGGGCTGGAGTCTAAGTTGTCTAAAGAGGAGATAATGTGATCTCACAGTGTCAGTTTGTATGACACTGGAGAAATATTGAATTCATCATTGATAGATAGTTAAAGTATTTACATTTCCAATGTCAATTCAT
This sequence comes from Ctenopoma multispine, assembly GCA_034779795.1. Classification (NCBI taxonomy): domain Eukaryota; kingdom Metazoa; phylum Chordata; class Actinopteri; order Anabantiformes; family Anabantidae; genus Ctenopoma; species Ctenopoma multispine. Next base: position 8,509,067 of record JAUYWH010000004.1, read on the forward strand.
TATTTTCAGTTATTAATAACAAAAGAGTGATGTAATAATACCCCAGAGTCTGGTTTGACTTCCCTACATAATTATTAGGGCAATGAGGTTGCATTTGAGGATATTTAAGACTTTAATTAGCATTCTTCAGAAGTCACCTGATCCTTTGTGGAAGTGTGTTTTAAGATCTACACTCCATCGATAGCATCATGAGTTTGTTTAGGCCAGAACACTTACTTCCTCCTATCATGCGTAGATTTAAATCCATATGATAGCATTAACATGCATGGTTATGACTGCACTTATGCTGTCAGAATCTTAGTGAATGGCAGGGTAATTGCTCTGATGTCCATATGTCTGTGCTTATAAGTGTGTGGTTGCAAAATGTGTCAGCCCCAGGATGACCCCCATTCTTTTTTTTTTCAACTTGGCCAATTTCTTGTGAGCCTGCACAGGTTCTGGGTGGAAAATAATAGGCCTGGCACAGTTCTGGAAGCGATTTGCCATCAGTATGGATTGATTGGAGCCACAGTCTGGCCCCTGTCAGAACGGTGGAGGGATAGTGGAGTGAGGTTGATGGTGAGGTTGAAATTAGTGAGGGGTAGTGCAGGGCGTATGGGGCCTCAAGTCTGGTGTCAGGCCTGATTAGGAAGATTCTGGGCCCCTGACACACTGCAAACAGCATGCAACCAAAAACGTACACATATGCGTGAACAACCATGTGCATACATATATGTATACAGGACACGGTGCCAAGGGCTTGATGGAGAAGTAATCTGTAAAGAATAAATTAATCCCAGAATCTTGCTTTAAGATAATCGTTGGTTATTGTGCTTGAAAGTAAAGTAGACAGAAGAAGATGATGCCTGTACCGGAAAAGAAAAAGCCAATAAAATAATTTTCATTGATTTACCATAGATCTCCATTTCAGGAGGTTTTGCCTTCAGATTTCCTCATCTGAAGCCTATGAAGGCTCCCCTCCCTAACAGAGAAAGTAAAAGGAAATTGATGTAAATGTTGTCAGGATCTCGAAAGCACCTTTTTGTCAGCAAAGAGAAAAGCTTTTACGAAGAATGTGACAAGGCTGCCATATGCAATATCACTCCTGACATGTGAGTGGAGAGCAATTCAACAGTTAGCCCATCAAAACCCGCTTGATCTCACACTTTCGCTATTACATGACACATTAAACCCATTTCAGCTGTGATGTTTTACCCCCTTTTTTCCTCCCAGTCGTCAGAGGTGTTTCTCACTTGTAGAAAAGTCTCCTTTTTAATAATATACAGTTGCAAAATGCAGTTTTAGTTTTAAGGCCAGGAATAGGTATGACTCCATGACTCCAAGCAGCGCAATGAGGGAACATGGGAATAAGCTAAGAAGACACCCACTGAATGTTAGATTGAATGTTGGTCTAAAATTGGTCTAGATTTAGTTAGGGCTATGGTAAGAAAAAAGACCTGAAGTTGCTTTTTTCAGTTTTCAGGACATTTTCATCTTTTAACCCCGTCCATTACTGCTTTAATACTTTATATTAACTAGAATAATGTAATAATAATATTGAATAAGTTCAATGTATTGTCTCATTTTAGTTTTGTGCAGTGTCAATTGGCATCTGAGGTGCAATATTTTTTTAGGAAAAGAGTAATTTAAACAGGCTGAAAGAACAACTTGAAAGAAACAAATTAGTCAAACTATACATACCATAACCTGATAATTAGAGCTGTGAACAATATTTTATGTATGCTTGTCTATGCTAATAAGTGTACACATTCACATGAACATTAAAATAATACTTCTCAAGATACAAGATCCAAGAAGGTTTATTATCATTTTGCATGGTATTTACAGAAATATACAGGCTGAATTGAAATGCTTTTTCTCACCAGCCTCTACAGTGCAAAAATAAAAGAAATACAAATAAAAGTATATGTGAACTCTATCCAAATAAAAAAATAGTAAAACTTTTTTTGAAAAGCTGAAGTGTTTTCTCTGCCTTTTCTAGAAAAGTGGGGAGCAAAGGAAAATTGATCTAAATATCAACCGATCTTGAGAGCTTTTTGTCTGGAAATCAAAGAAAAGCTTTTTAGAAAAATGTGACACAGCTGCCAAATATAATAATACTCTCGAAGTGCGCGTCCAACCGTTAGCCCATCAAAAGCCCGCCTGATTACACTCATCGCGATTACAAGAGACATTACTGCCATTTCTGCTCAGACGTGAATTAAATATGAATGGCTTTTCTCTGTGAAGGGCGCCGAGAGGTAACGAATGTCTCTGGAAGGAATTTTGAGGTGAAAAGTTATTTTGAGTCGATTTTGGTGGGATGGTTCTACTGAAAGATGAGAGTCGATGGAGATGACCCAGTAAGGGCAGAGTGGGGGGAATGAGGGAAAGTGGTGACAAGGTGGAATGGGGTTTGAAACAAGAGCAGAACACATACTTCACTTCTGACTATAGTCTATTCATATAGTAGCATTCAGTATATAGCATATGTAACAGCTCCACCTGTTCTCATACCTCACCAATTTAACTTTCAAATTCATTCATTACACTATGAATGATTTCTATGTTTATTTTGTAAGCTGAAGTATCAATAAGGAAATGTGAATATCATAATTCAGAGTAAGATATCTCTCTCAATTGATTCTTTCAAAGTGCTACATAAATATGTCAACATAACTCATACATAAATATTTGGTCATGCATATGTAGTGTTATACCATATGCAGCTTTCTGTTCTACTAATGAGGGAAATTATATGTTATTCAAGGCTCAAATACATTTTCTTGCCACATTTGGGTTCACACATTTAGCAGATATAGGGTTACCAATTATTTAACAATGACTTTATCTCTTAAGCAAACTTTAAAATCTCCCATTTTTTAACCATAACAGTGGTTATAACAATATTGGTTTGCTGTTTGCCATGACATTTTATTTTTGACATTCATGGTTCCCAAAGGATATGAATTTGATGATCCCTTGACATTCCTTCTATGTTCACATTTGTAATTTGGAATGAAATATCTCTATTTCATCGATTGCCATAAAATGCTCCCCTTACGTTTAATTGTTTATTTACTGACCCCTTAAGTTTTAATTCAGTCCATCATCAATTGAAAATTGCATGAGGCTCAAAATCAATTTATTCTGTTCCGCTCAGCCCTCTCCCTGCTTCAGTATGCAGAACATATTTCTACTGACTGAAATATCTGAAAAAAAGGTACATACTGTAGCTTAAACAGTATGCAATATTGCCTTTTTGAGCATGCAGGTCTTTTAAAGACAGAATACTAGAAAAGCTCCAGGTTCAGATAGAGTCTCTATACCGCCTGCTTAGAGTCTGTCTTCTGTCTTATGTTGGATCTTCAAGAGATTCCTGGAATTGTGCAAAGCCCCGTCCTGCTTCTAACTTTTCATCAGTGATCAGTTTTCAGTTTCTTTCCTTTTTCTTAGGGCATAGAACCAAGATGTCCTGTTACCTGATTTACCAAAATCCTTCCTACCTTCTGGGCACACACATGGTCTGTGTATTTGTGTTTTCATCATTATATTTCTCATTTTGTACAGTATATGTGAGTTCACTGGTATCCGAGGTTGCTGTTCTGGCTGTCATGCGCTTCACCTCCAAAATGAGACCCTTACTCAATTATACACCCCAGAAATGGGTTTCAGCCTGAAATATGCAGACAGTTTCCTCTCTTTTCTTGTTGCTTTTCTTAATGTCTACTACTATGTTGCACAAACAAACTCCCACCACATTTTACTGCTGCAGGGCATGGCCTCACAGTGTGGTGTGTGTGTTTAGAACTATCAGTAGAAAAAGCAACCTGTTATATTCATGTAGCTGAAACTACAACCTCAGGTTGGCAAAGGAAAACAGTTTACTTCTTCTTACACACATTATCCTGCAGAAATAACTCTTCACTTTTCCTGTTGTCCCTTTCTTTTCTCGTTACATCTGTTTTTGTTAGCCCATTCTTATACCTCCTCTGTATTCTTATTCCATTGGCCATATCTTTGACAGAAAGGGATTACAAAGAGGTGCTAATGGGGGCTGCTGTACTCTAGATAAGCTCCATTTGTCAGCATGCTGCAATTTACATACCAGACACTGACAAATGATTGAGAGAGTCATTTGCGTACTGTAAAATATAATTAAACTATGACAATTTGGTTGAGTGACCTAGTTTAGGATAAGGCTCATGTCTTTCAACTCCGGCTCTTTTCTAAAATATATTTATTCATGTTTTCTCAAATATCAGCCATAACAATAGATTCTTTGGCAGGATGCTGTCTCCATATCATATGACACATGCTACTTGTGATTTCTATAGACCAGCCTTGCTCAGAATCAGTCATTTTTTTCTTAAATAAATAAACATTTATTTTTTAAATTACAGTAAATATGTTGGAGTGATCACTGGTCTGTTTATGAGCATTAATCATGCCTTGGTAATGGGGCTATTGAGTTGGTATATGGTAAGCACTGAGCCCTCAAATCCAGTAGGGTCTGTGGATGGCGCCAGTCTCTCTCGCACTTCCACCCTCCTCCCACCTCCCCAATGAGGAGCACTCAGACCCAAGGTCCAGGAATTAGCCCCAGCACCCGGCCAGACAACAGATCAATGGGCCGGGTCCTGTATTGATAGGACCACTTGGGCTCCAGAAGTGCCTGCTAATCCCTGCAGTTTATCAGCCACACTGGCTGCCTGGATCTGCTGTCTGGTACAGTTCTCTGTTGAGCAGACAGCCTTGTGGTTGTGGATAAACACTCTCACACACTCATCCGAACTTTCCTTTACACATACTTCCTTGCACCAAGCTACCACTGACAGACCACATCTCTCCCTAACTCTCCAATCATCCTCCCCTTTTCCCTCAAACGTGGCGTCAATTGCATTACCTCGGGTGTTAGGGTTGCAGCCATAGAGTTGCCTTGTTTGAGTTAGCCATGGCTGGGTGGCTGTAACTATATCCAGTGTCCTGCTAAAGGGGCAGGAGGCTGGCTGGCTGGTAGACAGAAAGTCTGACCGGAGTGTGGCCCATTGATTCCAATGGGCTTTTTAGGGGTCTAATGATGGGAATCTGTTCACGCCTCAGTTGTCACGCCTAATTAAGCCAAAGCAACAATGAGTCCATTCACACTGGCTCAAGTTACCCTCTCACCCCTCCCTTTAGAACTGGTTTTGCTCATTTCAGCCATGGTAAAATGACTAGCTCCTAGTTCATGCAGAGATTGGAGGCTGGAGGTTTTAGAGCCATTTTGCTAACTTCCTGTTAGGAACCAGTTATCACAGAATGAAAAACTGTGTTGCTTTTATCACAGACTGCCTTCAATGCAATCTTTTTACAGAATATTTGTATATTATTTTTCTTTTTGTCTTATTAACATAATCAGCAATTGTTTATGTTAGATAAATTATCTATTTTATTTTCATTTGACATACAGTTTGCTTCCAGCATCTTCAGTGCAGCAGTTTTGGTGGGCTGGAGCCTTCAGTTTTTGTGAGTTATGACAAACTCTAAATGCACTCGTGTCAGTGACATTAATTTGTCATCTAGTGCTAAGAGAGTCAACATAACTCAGTGATTAAACAATGTGGAAATAGATGTCCACAATATCTTTGTGGTATGTTTGACATTATACAGTGCCAGCTTAACATATGTTCATCTTATTTATTTTTCTATATGAGTGTAAACAATCAATATTTTTGTATTTCAACTCTCCTGTGAGGTCAGATTCAGTGGTTTCCTGTCACGCTTGTCTATGGCTGTATATCATGTGTGTGATGAAGCGGCACATAAATGGCATGCACCATCTTACTCTCTGACACTGTTTGCATACATGCTTTTAGCTAGCCACTTAACTGCCAGGATTAGGTCTGTAAGAAGATAATTGCAGGGTGAATGTAGACAGCGGTTGTTGTGTGTGACTCAAAAGACCCATAGACACCTTTTGTCAACCTTTACCTGTGTTTTTTTGTCTCAGTGTAAAGTGTCTCTGTATGGTAGGGAGAGGGAGGGAGAACAAGAGAAAAAAGGTAGACTTTTGTCTTTGTGAGTGTGTAGGCATTACACTACAAACTCACACAGACATTACCTTTGCAGTGAGGACTGTTTGTTCATTCTGACATGAATGCTGTCTAAAGCAGGGGAGTGTCTGTAAATATTGATCTCCTGTCTATTACGGCACGAAGCACTCTGCTGCAGACTAATTCACTCTCAAGCTTTTCTCTGTTCATCTCCCATTCTATTCTTCAGTTTGTTTAACATGGAGACAACAGTTCAAATATTACCTGATGAGACATAGAGTATATGGTGCTGTAAACAAGATTCAAAGGTTATTTTACTAACAAGGAACAGTGGTTCCCATACAACCCTTATTTTAAAAAATGATATCAAAGAACACCACCAGACTGTTTCTTCCCTTATTTTATCTTTTGATACAATGGATGTTCTCACACATGCATATTTCTTTCAGTTATATGGATAAACTTGCTTAAGTGGTATTGTTACGGAGTACATAAATGTGAAAACTGATCTGTTAAAGCACACGATAGGGTGCTTTAGCAGATAAATATTAACAAACATGTACAGCACAGTGTGTGTTGGTTTGTGCTGTACACTGTTGGCACTGAACAGTGTCATGCTTCGGCTGTGTGTCATCTGACCTTGCACCAGCACTTCTCGTAAACAGGTCTTGTGATTGGCGGAAAGACAGGAATGACAGTACTGTTTAAGGGTCCTGACCGTGACTTCAACCCTTACCCTGCAGAGGAAGGATAAGGAAAGACTGAGAGGAGAGAAACAAATGACTGCCAATTTCAGATATGAATACACGAGGCCCTGCAGCTATCATTAAACTTTTCAGTTGAAAGCAGCCTTCGATTTAAACAAGGGATGGGTTTTTAACTAATACAGACCTTGAAAGAAAAGGGCGGGGATTCGTCTGTGTTTGAGTGATGTCTCATGTTTTCCCTTAAATCTCTGCATGCATTGTCTGTTTGTGGATGGTTTTGCTGTACTTTGTTTATCCATTCAAGATTAACTGTGTGAGGTCTTTGCCAGTACGTGCTTTAAAGCGTCACAAGAACGCATCTGGAATAGGACACCCTCATTCACATGGTGCCTTAAAAATGGCCCTAAGGTGCTGTGATCATTTGGGAGCCTTGATGACTTTACTTCTGCTACATCTGGAGTATGTCCAACAGATGGCCCTGATAACGTCACTTGTTTTTCACCAAACACTGCACATCAAGCACCATTTTTTGACACCTCAATTTGTAAATTCACAACAATTCCAAGTAATGCAGAACATAATATACCTACAGTATACATCACATTACCTGCTTGGAGCAAATATTGCCAGTCCTCCTACAGTTTGCTAAACTGATATAACTACATTATTAATTTGAAATAACAGGTAACACAATTTTCTCAAGTGGACTGTAAAGAAAAAGTTCCTCTCTGGCCTTCAATATTCAACATAGTACCTACAATAGCTATCGCACAAAATCACAAGACTTCTATATACACTATAGCTCATTACTTGCTTTTTACTCCAACTACATCTGGACCACACCCACCCCAGCCTGGTCATAATCCTCATACAATGAAAGACAGAGAGCAACATCAATTTGCTTTTGTTACATAAAATCATTTGTACCATGATAGGGTTTTGGTAAGCCCCTGGGGATGTTGAAAACAAACTCTGAATACTGCCTTTGAACAGCAACTCAAAAAACAAAGGCCTCTTTCTCATTTTTTCAACATCATGAGAATGCTTCACAAGAAACACATTGAGCAACCCTGCCGAAATTCTGCAGTTTCACAATTGTTGTTTTATTCCCAACAGCTTGGTTGAATAATCTACTAAAGGCCTTAGAGAAGAGTTTACCACCAATTCTATCTCTATGGATGGATGGTACCTCCAGCATCACCAGGCACAGGTGATAAAATAAAATGAACTCTAAACTAAAGTCTAGCTAAATTCAGAAACGAATTTCCCATAGCATAAGAAAGAATGGACTGCCTGTATAATATGATTCATAACTACCTTAAGATTTACTGTCCATCTGAAACACTTATTGTGCTGTAGAAAATTTTCAGATCAGCTGCTTTCTACAAAATCATACTAAACACACACTTTACATTCACACACTCTCACACGCACACACCCACACCCACACACTCCTCCTCCTCCTCAAGATGCAGTACACACACATCCATCAGCGCCATGCGGAGACTGTATTCACAGCTGTCTCGGCGGAGCAAAATCAAAGATGGTGGCGCCTGGGCGACATGGTGAACATGACATCTTGTTCTTGCGTTTTCCTCCCGACAGCCCCTGGTTCTTGTCACCCCAACGCCATCCTGCCTGCCTTCATAACCTGTTGGGCAGCATGGCATGTCACAGGCTGGGCCTCTTGGTGTGTCACGGGGTTGATCAACTCTGTGTGGCAGCTACCTGACGCCCTGTCTGGCAGCTCACCTCCATCACTGTCACGCTCTCACATTCCAGTTTCTCGAGGCCCCATCACAAACATGATTTATAGCTTGGAAAATGGTGAACACTGGGGCAACAATTCAGAACTTCAGGGCTTTATTTTTTTCTTTATTCACATCTTAGGCAACTTCATACAAAACTGATGGATGTCCTGAAATTATAACAATCCTCTAAAGTCACTCTTTCTGGCCTGAGGGTTAAAAAGCTTCTAAAATATGTTTGTATCGTGTTGTTGTGACAATCAGGGTCATCTTCATGGCTGACCTTTCTACTGTTCTGGCCATGCTTGAACAGCAAATATGTGTATTGGGGTGCACTGTTCCAAGCCACCCGCAGACACGAAGCAGGCAAGTGGTGACAGATAAGTATTGAGACGAGCCCTGACAGGTCACAGCTTCTAACACGACGTGACACCTAATAAGTGGTGTTTTTCTCCTTAAAACACACATACACACACTCATGAGCATGGGGCCTGAAGGCTCTAAGAATAATAAAAGAGAGGAGAGTTTCTGATGGCGAGATATGTAGAACGAAAGGGTGGTAGGAGTTAGTGAAAGCATCACAGAAGGTTCAACACCCTCAAGCTTCCATATTGTACCATTTTGAATAACATGGAAATAGTTTGTCTTTTTTCATTTTGTTTACATGAACAGTCAACAGCACTGACAGATAATTTCTGTTATGTCTGATTCCACTCTTTGATTTTATGTTTACATGTCCTCGCTAAGTCTCACAAATGAAAATAAAGAATTGGGAATATCAACATTTCTGTGAGTATCGTATTAAGAAAGCCTCAGATTATGTCTTTGTTTGTTTATGCTGGGTTTTATTCATTCACATTGTTTTCCTGAGGCACATTTGAGTTTACAGAGTAGGGGTTAGCAGCTGGTCATGTCTCTGCAATGTTTCACATGATTTTTGCCAGTGTGAATGGTGCTGTTTGTGGGGAAGGGGTAAGGAATAGGCCCCTTTGTTAGACATGGGGGATTTTTGTGAAGAGGGAAACTTAAATGTTCTGCCATAATTTCATAATGCTGAGAGGCAGACTTGAGGTTAGTTAACACATAATTTAAGAACTGACTGAAGCATTGACTAATTAAATATTCTTTGTGATCTTAAGAGGTAGTTTGTAATTTTATCCACAGTATTTGTTGGTATGAAGTTATTCCCCCAAATCTCTGTAATTGTTATCACATGAAATGTGTTTTTTCTTTATTTTAAAGTTAGAAATACATAATGACTGTATCAGAAAGTGGAAGGAGATCAAAAAAATAGGCCGTTTGTTCCCTTGTTGTAATTATTCAGTATTTTAATTATTCACCACAGACCTTTCAGAAACCCCTTTCACATTCTTTCACTTCCCCTTGTCAGAAACATTTAAATTCTATGTCTTCACACAACACATTTACAATTCCCTCATGGAAGCACTGATCGATGATTTCAGTTTTACTTAGTAACCCAAAACTGTTTTGCAGTCAGCAACATTACCTGCTTTCTAGCCAGCCCTTTCAGTCCTGCTGGCACTTAGTCCACCTGACACAAGGGAGTTGAATATGAAATGCCTCTTGTTATGTTTCTCTTCACAGCTATTGTTGCTTTTGTGATTAGATTTGAGATTGAAGTGCCCTATAAGCTGATCTGCAGGTGGGATGTAAGTCTGCCACTCTTCAGAAAGTGCCTTGGCATGAGTTGGCATGCCTGGTATGTGTTGGCCATGAATTCAGCTGACTTTTATACTGACTGGGCTGTTTTAGCAAAAAACTATTTACTGTAAGGTTAAGGCTACAAAGAGAGTGTGTCTAAAATATTATAAACTGTTTACATATATTATATATAATACTATTTAAACTGTATAAATAAAACTTTAGAGACATGATACACTGAAATAATTTTATCTTTCATTTTTGCTAATTTTAATTTTAAAAAATGTATATATAGCACTAATTCAATTATTTTTATATAAAGCACCAAATCACCACAAAAGTCATCTCAAGGCACTTTACAACATAAGGTTTAGGCCTTACAGACTTACATTACAATTCCACATCGATCAGATAAAGTCAGATCAGAGATTAGTGATACTCAACATGCAGGATTTCCTCTTTCCGGTTATTGTCCGAGAGGTCATGAGTCAATATTCACAAGCTCAATCAAACTGGCCTGGCTCTAGAAGTTACCTACCCTTAATCACCTCTTGCTAACCCGTGCCACCCAGTCATACCTCTTCTCTTTAGCTTATCTACCCAAAAAGAGGCTGTTTCACTGGATTTGAACTGCAGCTGTTAAAGCATGTAGCTGTCAGAGCAACTTAGCCACCAGGCTCTCAGACGTAGCCCAGGGGGAGCTGTCCTTTCTGGGCCAGTGAAGCCCAGTCTTAGACCGGGGTCTCCGCTATGCTAGCATGTGTGTTGCTGGATGTAATGATAACTTGAACTGGTGTCAAAAGAGTAATTTCTTCTTTCAAAACTGATTGCAATGAATTCTAACCTAAGAGTGCCAGCTGTATTTGAAATGTGGTGGCGCCTGGATCTACAAATTGGATTAAGGACTGCCGTCATTGGTAGCAGTGATACTGGTGCCAGTGGTGGTGGTGTGTGCATGTTTGTAGAGGGAATGGGGTTTCTGTGGTATTGGTGTGCTGGCCAGTTTGTGGTTCCTTAACTCCCTGTTTTAAAGACATACAGAAGCCTTGGATTTCAAAGTGTATCTTAGCTGGAAATTTAACACTCCAAGCCCTCTACTCAGCAGTAGCTGTAAAGTGTGATTAGATCTTTTTAGCTCTGCAAAGAGATTCATTGATTAAAATAGAATTACAGTATTGTCACAGAAATGTTTTTATTTTCTTCATTTGAGAAAAGCTTGGCTGTTTTCCATTATTTTCATGATATGAATTACAATGATTTATATGTAAATTGACTGACATAAATGTAGAACCTGACCTATACACAGATTGTGAGAAACTACAAAACAGACTATGTTTTTTTATGAAAATGTCCTAAGCCCTACTGTTTTCCCAACATTTCTCTACTCTGTGCTCCTTGAGGAACAGGTGTTAGCCAACAGATATGGCGGATGGATTAGAGCAAGTTTGTGAAGGATTGTCGATGAGGGCTGAGATTTTGAGATTACACATATGGGGAGGGGAAGTAATAACACAGGAAATTCACACTTTAATCTCTATGTAGAGGATCTGCCCGGAGGGATATACTAAAGGATATATGCATATTTTCAAGATATTTCTGCTTGTGCTGGTGTATCAGTGAATAATGCCACCTAAGCTGTCAAATACACTGAGCTGTTGATTTATGTGAATATAAACAGTTTCTTATATGATGCCAAGAGCAGATAGACACAAAAGACAATAGTATAATGTATAATTTGTGAGCCTATTTTATTTATGCCAATATTTATCTGTGTGTTTAACTGTGATAGTATGATAATATACTTCTTATGTGGCTCACTAATTCCCATATACAATTGCAGCTATACGATTACAATTACTAATTTAAAAATGCCAGTTTAATTTATCCAATTCGCTGGCTTGTCTATGTATTAACTGATGCCTCAAGCTCTGGCCTCCTCTGCAGTGTGTCTTCTAAGAGGCTGCAGTCGAAGAGGGTCAATAACAACATATTACTGAGCTCTGACAGAGCTGCAGACAGTCACAATGAGACAGGATCAGCAAGTCAGCAGCACCTGCCGCTCTCTGCATGAAGCCACACACATAGACACAGAGCCAAGGATGCACGAGCAATGCACTGACAGGCACAAACACAGATGAATAAACACACAAAGATACTTGCAAGCGCACACACAAACAGAGCTCAGCCCCAGCTTAATCTAATCAAATGCGATGGCTAGCTCGATTAATAAAGCCAGCTATTGACTTCTAATTGGCGCCGCTCTGCTCTGCTAATTTCCTGGGACAAAATTACACTAATGCGGTTTGCCTGATGGAGTACTTATAGTTGGCTCCCAAGAGAGACAGGCCTTTGAGACGGATAGATAGCAAGGTTAGAGAGAGAGAAAGAAGGGGGAAAAGGGGGATGTTAAACTTTGATAAAGATCGGAAGCTGTTGTTTCAGTGTAGACCATTTTCTAATCAGTGGTCTGTTGTCTTTGGAAATGTCACCCAGGCCAATGTAGCTTTAGTGCTTACAGAGCAAGAGAGACACAGATAGCGACAGAAAGAGTGAAAGTGAGAGAGTGGAGCTCAGGACAGCTCAGGCTGCTGACTTTCACTAGTGCAGTGTAACACAAACCACCTGTCTACACAGTAATGAATTCTCTTCAAACCACTCACTTGTGAGCCTACTGCTGCACACACACTCAGCCCAACACATTCTCTCTTACTGTTCTCCCCCAAGAGTGTGTGAAACATGCACACATGAGAAAAAAACATCATGTAGTGCAGATCCATCATAAGTTAAATATATGATAATATGCGCTATGCTCAAGCACCTTAATCAAGTGTATTTTCTTCTGAAACAATCTCACAGAAATGTGAGAAAATCCTCACACACACAGGGAGAGATGCGCACCGATGCATCCATCTTAATTGTGCTTTAAAGAATATCTTTATCAAGCCACGCTGACAGATTATCTTGTGAACTTAGCACTATCTACATCTTATTTTGTCCTAATCCATATTTATAATCTCAGGTCCTATGACAATAATTCTTCCGTTGCATTCACAATCCTTCAGCCGCACACGCTCATAATCCCTGCTTGACACTGATCCTGGGTGCCACAGCACCTGTTCTGTCTCAAGATGAGAAGAAACACGTTATGCTTTCTTTTGATGATTTTTACTTGTTATTCATGAAATAAAAGATTAAAAATTCATACTGTAAACACACCCTTAGAAGTAAATATTTGGATTATGTTATTTGTTAAATGCCTGGGCACTTTAAATACGATCAGTCATTTTATTTTTGCTTTTAACTGTGGCTTTGTTATTGTGTTAGAATAAGGCAACAAAAACAGCTTCAGCATCAGCTAACTTTGATAGATATCTGGTAGAATCTGACAGGGGGAGTGAGATGACAAAGAAAAACTTTTCATCACGTTTTAACAGATCTTGTACTGATTCTAATAAAATGTAACATATATATTAGGTGTGTGGCGTTGACTTTCCTATCAGTGGATCACATGTGCACACAGGCAACTACATGTGAGTGAGTGAGTAAAAAACTTTACACACTGTATATCTTAAGCATTCTACATCTAATGAGCATAACACATTTAAATGGGTGAGTGAAAGTTGGAAAAACAAGAATACTTCCTTCCCTTAATCTTTCTTGTTCATGCTTGTGACCTGGATTGTGGCAAGTTGTCTTGATCCAGTGTTAAGATCCCATATTAAGAAAGGGATTGGTGTGTCTTTGATGCCCTAGATTACCAGTAATCTTATATCTTCAGATTAGGAAAGATTAGGAGAGTGCAAAAATTGGGTACTTATCAAACCAACAGGGATTTTTTCCTGACATTAAACTGAGGTAAAACAATAAACATTTTCTGTCAAATGTACCAGACAGTAATTTAAACTATAATATTTAATTTCCTGTATCAGACAGTAATTTATTTTTCTCTGCATTTTAAAACAATCGTTAATCTTCCTCCCCAGATGTATTTTGGCTGATGTGTTTGTTTATTCAGAATCAGCTCAAATATTAATATGGGATGTTAAGCATATGAAACTCACAGTCCACTTAATTGTCTGTACTGGATGTTGTCTGTCATTATTTTTCCAATTTTAATGATATCTCTCAGATTAAAGTAGGGACAAATACAGTATGATCATCACTGTTTGTGTTGATTTAATCTGTCTGGAATCCAGATTAGGTTACAGTGGTGAAAAGGGGGGATCTTCAGATTGAGTAAAATTACTAAATAATTTTGCACAGCGTAAGAATCACAGTGTGTGTAGAGATTTTAGAATAAATAAAATGTATTAAATTTACTGTAAATTAGTAAAATATTGGACCCAGACAGAGAGTCAGATGCACAGTGCCAGGATCTTGCACATAGCACAGACACAACCCAGAGACACTAGTTCCTATTGAACCCGGTCCAAACACACACTCTCTCAATTAGTCAGGGCCGCCAAGGCGACGTCAACGCGAACTTCCAAACAATAGGCACAGGGGATTCATAAAGCACTGGGAGGAAACATGAGCTAATACACTATTCCAATTAAAGAAACATTTGTTGCCTCTGACACCTAAATGTGATTCTCCACAGCTGTGGCGTGCTCCAGTACAATAGTAGGTCTGCAAGGGCAGGGTTTGTTGTATTGTTGTCCGTTGATTGTGTGAAAGGTTGAGTCAGGCCCAGGCCCGGTCTCTTGAGAGGTATGCTTTATCACAGCAGAGGAGACCTTTTGTTTTCCCTTTTCAAAGGATTTCCAGTACTCCCTGCCTCCAATCATAGCCCCTATTCATAAAAAAAAACAGAAAGCTGAAGTGGACAATGATGGAACATATAAAAGTACTTCTCTGGCTGTGATGTTTACTGATTATCGTTGTCTGTGGTGTAGGCTATTGGGAAGACAACCACATGTAAAACATTGTGTTCTTTGTGAAATATTGGCCGGGAAATCAACTTTTACACAATTACTTTGCATTGTGTAAGATGTGTTAGATGACAATCTGTTATCATGATAACCTTGAATTCAAAAGATAATTTTTGAGGTTATTCATTGGGACAGTATGGTGTTATCCTGTAGACACATAGTATGTGGCTGGTGTGTAGTTTCTGTAACAGTAGGGGTCACTCTTTTCTCCTCCCAAGTGAAGTATTTAGATCAGACTCCTAACACACTCAGGCGCGCGCGCGCGCGCTCACACACACACACACACACACACACACACACACACACACACACACACACACACACACACACACACACACACACACCAGAAGGCAGAAGACTCAATCATGCACACGTGTATGTACATGTGTTAGCAGAAAAGCATGCCTATTCTCTGCATGCACGCAATCACCAATATAAATTTGAGTGCACAGTCATTCATGCTGTTCTCCCTTGTTCCGCGGAAAGGTCTGTGTGCATAGTATCACAGTAACACAGCCTCCGTCAGCAACAACAGTGTTGCTTCTCTTGTGGTAGCTGTGGTTAATGTCATACAAGAACAGCTACTGAGACGCCCACGGACTCAGAAAAGCTTTCTGCCAGGGGCATGTCACTGACTAACCCAGGCCTGGCGTGTCAGTTTTCTTTGGGCCCAAAGGGAAGGCTTTTCACTCCGTGGAGCCATGTCTCCTGCACACGCCACTCACCAGCCCCAGCCCAAATCACTAACCTGCCCACAGAAACCACAAAGCCCTGTATCCAGTTTAAATTGACAGGATAAGAAAACACTGATCACCCAACTCCAATGAAATATTCAACATCAGAGAAGTCCTAAACATAATATACTGTACATACACTGTATGCCTATGTAATACTGTAAATATGCTTTAATATCTGGTTTAACATCTGGTTATCCTTCTTAAATTCTTTTAAAGTATCAGTAGCTTGCAGCTTCAAGCATGTTTTTGAGAACAAAGGTAAAACAATTTATCCTATGTGCAGGAAGAAATTTTAAAAACACACTATACTCATGGAAATCCATGTATACATAGTACAGAAGACGTGATGATGGGTTGGAATTACCATCTTTACTTCTGTTAGCACTGAGGCATTGATGAAATCCAGAGGTAAAATAGCTTTGGTGGGTGCTTTCCTTTTCAAATCTCTCATCTCAAGCAGGCTAACCTGATCCTGTGCAGCCAGACTCTGAGCTGGAGATCACTTCACTTCCTGGTGTCCCAGTAATGATTGTTAATGATGTCATCTGATCGGGAGAAGAGGATGTGTGTGGGTATGGGTATTTGTGTGTTCAGATTGCGGTCTGTGTGTGTGCGCATGCATATATTTGTGGGTGAAGATACCTCATCAGACTGAATAGCCAGTAATTTTATGGTGATGGTGGTGGTGGGGTTGGAGGGGGGGATTTCAGGAAGTGTGGAGGACAATGAACTCCAGTGTCTTTTCATACAAACATAACTGTCTTCATTTTCTGTCTGAGCAAGAGGCCTCCCTTCCCCCTATCCTCACCCATTACTTATAAGCCCCATCTCCATCACCCCCATCAGCCAGAGCAGGGGTCAGATGGTAATTATTGTTCAGCCCTTCCCTGTAAAACCTATTCAACTCCTTCAGGACATTGACAGAACTGGATTACAGAAAACTGAATATTAAGTACTGACATGTAAGGCTCTCTCTATGTATAGCAATCCCACTTTAAAGGTGAACTTCTTCACGTTGTTTTGAATCTAAAAACCTTTGTGGGAACTGGATCGGCTGTATCAAACCGAAAATCAAAACGTAATGTTTTGTTCACTGAGAAATAGAATAGCAACTTCATCACAGATACGTCATTTTCTAAGTAAAGAAGGCAAGACTCAATTCAGGAAAAAATTCTGTCAATAGAAAGTTGTCTATTAGTCATTTCAGAGGATGAGTTACAATCTCTAAACTACTTCTCAGCAGAAGAAGGCAGCATAAGCATAAGGTGGGCTTTTACAAAGCAATGACATGTTCTCAAAAACATCGATTAAACTTATGTTTAATTTATTAAACATGTAAACGTGTATGTTTACTAAACATACTCTGGGTATAGATGCAAGCTATACCAGATAACTAACAGAATGAGTCACTGTTGACCATTACGTCTCAGTAACTACTTTCTTAGGTACACTGCACCTGTCTTTGCATCCAGCAGGTCACATTGTATCCATTGTTCTTGCATTGTCACTTGATCTATTGCACAACCACATAGCCAGAGTGAACTGCATGATTGAAGAATGCAGAAAAAAGGCACAGAAACATACAGAGACAGGGTATTAGCATCAGTTTAAAACGTGTTATACTGCTGTTACAAATGGGAACCAAAACAGTTTCCATATCTTCACCTACAGGGACCCCAGAGAACCTGGCCTAACTGTTAGATAGTCTAAAAGCTGCATCCGTCTCACACAAACAATGTTTAATGATTTCCTCATACAAACGTAAAGATGTGGGCAGACAAGGCATTATAAAAGCCTTGCAGATAGTGCTAATGGAGCCGTTGTTGTTAATGGGCCAGCAGCACTCTCAGTGATAAATTATGCTTATCATACTCAAAGCACCAAGGATTTGTTACACTTTTCCCTCTGCCCATCCTTTGATGCAGCAACTGATAACACCCTAATGATCTGTGGCATGGTTGTGGTTGTGGCTCACTGTACATGGTGTGTGTCAAATCAGGAAAATATTTTACAGTTTTTTATCTTTTCAGCTGATGTTCAAGGATGGACATTGATTTTGTGTGAGTCTTTAGATGATCATTAGACGAGATGTGCAAAACAATAAATAAAATCACATTTGTGTAACAAAGAGAACCGTACTGTCTCCACTGTCAACTTCAAATGTCTCCTGATCCTCCAATAGTCTCTGATGTCTGTGGTTGACAAAGGCAGGTCATGGCCCTTGCTTGGGGAGCCTTTTCTGGGGAGACAGGCACAGGAGACTGCAGACCACTTGCCAGTCCTACGACTGCTCCTTAGCCAAATGTGTGTAATTACATCATGTTTGGCTCCTAACTCATTGGTGGGGGTGAAGGTGAAGGGGCATGACCCTGCACTTCCAGAACATGACCTGGGAATGTAGACATGGGGCTTGAATCTGCTTGCGACAATGGTTAGCTTGGTGACCTGCCTAATGGGCCACAGCTGATGTCCTCCAGCACCCATCTGTTCCTTTGGCGGAGTGAACATGTTTAGGTTGAGCAACAAAACCAGAATGTAAGTCTTGTGATATTTTGCACACATCATTTTAGATTTTCCCTGTAAGAGCCATATAAACAAATACATCTTTCAAAGGTGTAATCTCAGTGGAAACCACATACTTCAAATACTTTGTCTACAGTCACATAAAAAATCCATTCCTCAAATGATTTTTGCCAAATATTATAAGCACAAATGCACTCATTCATCAAAGTTATATTCTACTATATCTGCTCTGATACAGAAAACATATATTCTCATTATCCATGAACTGACCCAGGAAATTTACATCATCCTGTCTAAAGAAGTTGTCTTTTGATCCTGGTCATTAATGCACCATTAGGACTATATTTTATGTACTATTTTATGCTACCTTAGACCTTATTATAAGTAAAATGATCAATATCCACATATATGTGTTTCTGTAAGGAGAGAGTGGTTTTTAGTTAGAAAGTAAATTAAGCCCAAATCTTTCTGTCAAAGCAACGAAAGACATGTTGAAAATTTGTGGTAAATCAGAGGCAGATGTGTATGTTTATAAAGATAAATTGAATTAAAGGCTAGTATGTGCTTTCTTGCCCAGACTGTGTGTCTTCAGTGGCCTTCTAATCATGCTGTCGGTGATTTAACTGGCTTCAACAGGTAATGCTATTTAAGGGGAACTAAGGCAGGCACCAGGAAATGAAACACGGTCGCTTTAACATGGATTGTTGAAGCAGTGGTTGACTCTCCCCCCTGCAAACCTCAAACCTCCTTTGTCCCTCCTTAGGTCTAGTCAGAACCATAGCTGACTAGAAAATAAATAATTAAGCTCTGAAGGAAAATGCTCTCCTTCTCCATGGAATGTATCTGGTATATCTACTGTGGGGCCAGAACCTTTGTGCAGATAGGACCATGTCCACGAGAAGAAAACCAGTGCAGTAACATCCACAGGGGCATACACCCATATAGTACACAGATTTTTGCACACATACACAAATGCAACTTTGGCATACATCTCTTCCTGTTGTTTGATAGTGGTTTTTAGAAATTATGAGAATATGTCAGTTTGCAATTTACTGATGCATTTTAGCAAATAATCTTACACAAAAGACCTCAAACTTATAATAGTCTTTAAAAAGGAATTTTTAAAAATGGGCTGGCGGAGGTGTACTGCAATGGTATGGCATCTTTTGAAATCTCTTAAACAACCTCCAACAAAAAAAAAATCATTTTGTGCAGCAAAGAACATACTTTATTGAAATATTTTGTGCATTCCTGTTTTAAGATGTATATTTTCCTTCTTCCATTAATACACTACACAGTATGTGTGAGAGATGGTAAGATCTGCAATGCTAAACGATTATGCTAATATTTATGGTGTTGCCCGACTCAACCAGGCTGTTAACATCATGGTGCACTGCCAGAGTCAATGTGCCATTTTTCACTATTTAGGGTTTTATCTGTCATGAATTCCTGCTATATTATCATTTCAGAACTTTCCAAAGTTGCTTCAGGGTAAAAGTTGTCATCAGTACATCAGCACTGAGGCTTTGATTACAAAGCAGATGCAAGTTGTTGCCTATTAATGCTATTTCTCCTCAGACCTCAGATTTATATTGTGTGATTATTGTAGTCATCGTCTGACTGTGCCCTTCCTAATGTGTGGAAACATTTGGCCATGATGCTCACATAGTAGGTTCTCGTCACTATTCTTGGCAGTGCGTCAGCATACTCATACACCAACTTCATCAATATTCTGCATCAGTTGACATCAGTTTAAAAATTAAACTGTGGTCCTTCAGGAATTTAAATCAATTTATAAATTTATATGAAATTTCAGACATTTTCTAAAATAGTATACATGCACATTATACATATATAGTATACATATTCTGCCAGTGTTTTCATTAACATTGTCATTTAAGCTCTGTGATTAATGGAAACATTTGACATTTTGGGAAATACAGTATTTGCTTTCTTGCCAAGTTTAGATTATCATATCTCTCATATCTGTAAAATAGTAAATATGAAGCTACCGCCAGCAGCCAGCTAACTTAGCTCAGCATAGAAACAATGGAAAAGTTGCCCTTGCCTTGACCTTTAAAGGTACTAAAAAGTAATTTAAAAAAAAAAAAGTAAATATTTTTAGATTCAAAATTCAATTTGCAGCATCCGAGCCAGTTCAGTGTCCTGCAACACAGCTTGTCTATTCTCGAGGCCCCCCTTCCCTCCAGCTCCCCAGACAGACGCAGCCCTCATCAAGGGGAAGGTCTTTCATAATTCCCGGTCAGGTCTGCCATTTTTCACCTTTGTCTAAAAATACAATGAAAGAGGAGGGGGGGCCTGAAAGATTGCTCAAGAATTGCCGGAACAAAGGGAGCGAACTTGGATGGGCTAAAAATACAGCACAGCGTGTGAATACGATAAAGGGCTATATGAGAGGACGCTGACAAAGCTTTGCTGACTTTCAAGTGGGAGAACAATGTGGCAGACACTTTCAGGGCGTTTGGCTACACACTGTGGCGGCTGGACAGGCTGTGAAGCAGGATGTCAACATTAGCCCTCATGGAGAGAACTGAGGGCTGCTATAATAAATCAAGACCGAAGAATTAATAATTGCTGTTCTTAAGGAACTTGTATACAAACAAGTATATGTTTGTAGAGACATGGAGAGGTAGAGGAATAGAGAGGAGTTAGAAAGAGTCTAACAGAAAAGTGCAATGTGAGATGGGCCTGCGACCCTTCATCTCATCGATTCAGACAAGGAGGGCTGGACTTAATTACCTTCAATTTTCCTCCAGCCATCACTTTCCCTGTTGATCACTTTTCCCTTCAAGTGAATGTGTATGTGAGAGTATTTGGTTGAATGTGTGTATGTCAGTGAGAGAAAGAAAAAGGTATATGTTTTCAAGGCCAAATCGTTTGTGGTGGATGCGGTGCTCTGGAAATTGTGGACTCCCTCATCTGTAATCTGATTTCAATGACACTGCCTTTAGAGGTTGAGTCAATCTGAATTTCTGCCTGGACTGAGTTGATGTGTGTGTATATATATATATATATATATATATTTAAGTGTGTGTCTCCACTGCATGAGGTTAAATACTTACAAGGCACCAGTCGCTTTCCTAGTGGGAGCATTTGATTGGGTGAGTTGCAGAGAGATGAGTCAATTAGACAGTGTGGAGACATGTGAGACACAGGGTGAAGAAGGGAATGCAATCACAGGCCAAATCAACAGGTGGTTCACTGCTTTAATCAAAATAATATTAATAATAATTTAGGTGACATCATCCAAAAATGATGCATGCAAGCAGAATACAATGTTGAGACTACATCCATTTCATTCATTTAAACAACTGGTACTTTAGGCTATGATGCCCACATCCAAACACCAATCACCATGCGAATGATTAAGTGTTCAGAAGAGGAAGTGAGAAAATAGAAGAGAGGCCGTAGCCTTAAACTTTAACGCCCCCCCCACCCAAGACGATCAACATGAACAATTAAAGACTCCTGATTGCTATGGCAAGCCCTTTTAATATTTAACAAGTAGACAGGATATACAATTAAGATATCTGCAATGTCTTTCCGCCTAGTCAAAAGTGTCATTTTAGATA
>JAUYWH010000004.1:8531081-8546103 GCA_034779795.1 Ctenopoma multispine
TGCATTTCTGGATATCTGAAATACAATTACGGATATTCGAGTAAAGACTGTTAAATGTTAAAAGGGCCTGCCATAGATTGCTGCTCAGGGCTGACGTGTGGACCTCCCTTTCCCGTGAATTAAGTCTTTCCAGTTTCACCCCTTGCATGCATGCAGGCAAACACACATGCAGCCACACCCGCTCTGATGTGATGCTGTTTACTGTAATTAGTATCAGTTCATTTACAGCCCACTGACCCAGGGTGACCTGCTGGATCTGGGTCACCCAGTGCCATGGTGGGTGTGGGTGGGGTAAAGGTAAGACAGGCTGTTTGTGTGAAAGTCTGTTGTCATGTGTGTCTGTGAAGAGAGGAGGATGGATGTCTGGTGCTTAGGGAAAATGCTTAAAGTAAGTGTGTTGTGTTTGTCTGTGTTTACGTGTGTGTGCGCAGGTACCATGTGGCTAGTTGTGTCAGACTAGTGTCTGTTGGCGGATGACAAAAGCTTGTGTGTGCATCTAGGTGTTACAGCACATGTGTGCAACTTGGTGACTGTGTATGTGTGAGTGTATTCCTCATTGTGCTGGACTTCAGAGGCCCAAGCGTCTCCTGCTTCCTCTCGGAGGCAGTGGGTTAAAAATAATGTGGTGTGCAGTGAGCGCCGGGGAGCAAGGCGCAGACAGCTAGGAGCCAGAGCGTCACACACACAGACACACTCACTTACACACCCACACATACTCTCAGCCATAGCAGTGGCGCTATAAGGACGTTTTTTCTGCTTTATGGATATCTCACTCACTAACTTAATATCCACATAAATGTTTGCAGAGACAAACAGAAATAGCTGGTCATCCATTTACCCACAGCTCATCTCATGGCTTTCTTCCAGAGTAGATAAAAAAAATTTTCTTTTCACTTATTCTAAACCCTAAATTCCTACCTTAACCCTTTCACCTTTGTAATATTAGGATGACGATCTGTTATTACTATGATACAACCTCAGTAGGGTATGGACTGTACAGACATTTTTAATTCAGTGTAGTTTTTGTTAAAGGAGCAGCCACATTATTGATTTAACATCATTTCAAAAGACAACCTTGCAAATCAATAGAGCTCATCATTGGTGGAGAGGAAGGTGAGTTGTACATAAAATTCAAGGCTACTAGACACTTCAGTGAATTCAAGCTAATCCTCAATCGGTAAATAAAGGGACATACCCACAACACAAGGTGGCACTGAGAGTAAAACTTTGACACATGCTTGATGTGTGCCAGTTTGCCTCCACTATGTGCAAAGCATGGGAAGAAGAGACTGATGAGTCACAGGTAATTGGGCTATCACGACCTCTCCCCCATCTTCCTCCACTACCCCTCCCAGCATTGCGTGAGGAAGCCAGGGCGGCTGCAGTCTTTCTCCGCTCTTAGATAAGCCTGTCTCCAACTGGACTCGCACACCTCCTGTCATCTGTCTGCTCTCCTTATCAGCTGGCCGGTGCAGCACGATGGTGTTGACACTCTAATTAAACCCACCAGATCACACCAGCCCCCACCACCACCAACTAAAACTACCTTTGATACCTTTCACAGAGATACCTTTGATATATAAACTCCTTTAAGTTTTCGGCTGTACTGTAAAGTTCTGGACAATCTTATTTCAGACTGTTAGGCACCAAGGATATGTTTTCTTTTATGATTATTTTTTATGGTTGTAGTGTATTTAATTTAAAACATGGAGACCAACAACACAAAGAATAATTGTTTGAACAACTGAACAAAATTTAAGTCATGGAAAAAAAAACTGCTCAAATGTGTGTAATCTCAAATTTGTGGCAAGCTACGTATTTTAAAACAACAAAGGTCCTATCTGTATGTGACCTCATACAGTCTCTTTGCCCCAAGGTGTGAATGTGCTAATATGTTTGTCAGCAGGTCTGTAGCTTTTTGATGGCTTGTCTAAAATGTCCACTTGCATTCTGTCAAATATTATAAATGAAACATTATTTGACTCACCAACTAGATAGTCTCCTTGAGTCATCAATAGGACATTTGTTATTGTTGTATTTTAGCATTTTGATATGAATTCCTACTTTTGGCCCAGCATTTGTTAATAATGTTTTCTGTCTTGGTTTCAGAATCTCAGGACAGTGTTCTCACTTCAATTTGTTATCCCAAGTATCCTGCAATACGCTCTACCCACCTCTTAAAAAAGAAGCAAGCAATTAAAGACTGATAGAATGAAAGATAAAAAATACATTTAAAAAGTCAAAATTGCATTATTTCTTTCTTTCTAGATACCATGAATAATAATGCTAGTCTGGATTCTTGTTACAGTGAGTACCTCTTACAGATCAGGTTAATAGCCATGATGGTAGGTGAGTCCACACCACTCAACATTTTTTCTTTGCCCTTATCTGATTACAGTGTTTACAAAGTGGGAGTGTTGTACAACAGATTTCTTAGATGATTTTACTGTATATCCTTTGGAACAAACGCATATGCTTTTTTTAAGCACACCTTTCACACCTTTCTATGTTCTTATCAGTGCCTTTTAACCCAGAGCAATTCAATCACCTAGGAATACTAAATCAATAATCACTGTAAAGACACCAATCTTAACCAGTAGATTATGCAGGTTTAACCAATTAGGTAAATAAAATACACTATTTTGTCTCTATTTATTTTGTCTTTGTCACAGTGTGCTGGATAAGGAGGCACTGATAGAGAGTTCAGGAGAGATACTAGAGCAAAGAGTTGCACACTAAAGGTATACTCATAAATGTTTATAGCTCACCATTCAACTTTGCTTAGATGTTGAATGTGTCACTCACTGATAGCAGAGCTTGTCAGCTGATTTATGGTCATCCCTGAAATTGCCTTAGTGACGCCTAGAGAGGATGACTAACCAACTCAGGTAGGGTCAACAAGCTCAGACAGTCAGATAAGAGAGAGACAGAGAGGGAGAGCCTTTGGGATGGACCAGAAGAATAAGGGTCACTCCACGTAAACATGGCAGACATCTCTTGATCTGCCCTGAAGACATAAAACCAGACAAGTATTTTTTCTTCCTGGTTTGTTGTTGGTCTGAGCATTTACATTAGTAAACTTTTATGTTCATATTTCTCTATGAGAAACATATTCATATAAAATCAAGTGTTCCTGTGATGCTGTACTAGTGTGGTTCAGTCCTTGCAGGCAGCAAAAGCAGTAGTGTGGCATTTGTCGAGCATGATATCATTACACGGAGTGTGCCCATCTCTTGGTGTCTTTTGCCTCTCTCAGTTGAAACATCAGGCATCAACACCATTTGTCTCAATCAGCTGCCACTGTTTCCATTTAGCCCATTCAATATTGAAACCAGCAGCTCCTAGTTCAGGCATTAGAACTTGTACACACATGCAAACACACACACCACCAGGAGCACGCCAGCACGTCTTGCAGCCACACATCCCACCATAATGCCATTTAGAATAATAGCACTGTGAGCAAATAGCAGTTAACTGTGTTAACGTCTGAATCTGGTCCGCCATGCCTGTGCGAGCATCTGTCATCTTTATCAATAAGCAGAAGGTCTGACATGAATGCAATTTGCTCCTTGAAATCTCTTGTCCCTATGTCATCTACATCCATACGCAAGTGCATGCTGCCACTGACAATAATGTCACAGGTGCTTGTGCTGTCCTCTGACCTAAGAAGTGTGTATTTGCAGAGATGGACTTCCTCTTCTCCCGATTAAAGCACGCCGGATCATATCAGTGTGGCCCAAGATGAACCCTGACCATAAAACCAGCGCTAATTTTCGGGGAGGCGTCTTCGATTTTTTTAAGGGGTGGGGGGATTGTAGCATTTAAGGATAGAAAAACCGGGCCTTCCCCCTGACACTGACCTCCTGACCTCCTTGACCTGCAGGGCAGCTTGGACAAAGGAAGCCTTTCCCTTTTAATTCTGCCCAGGGAGCGTTATATGGGACCTGACCCTGTACTCCTCTTAACCTTTTGGACCTCCAGCCTGATGTCCATGATTTAGGGCAAATTTCATTACATTGGATGAGACTGTTGGTTAAGAGGATGTGGCACTGCAACGATTCAGGCTGATTAAAATGTCAGGTAGGGCAGACAGCTGACATGTTTAACTCAAAAGAAAGAAAAGGCATGTGTATAGTTTCACTGTTTAAAAAACATGCTGTATTAAACTACATAACAACACTAGACACATACTGATTCATCATTAGTGAAATAGATGTATCTCTGGTATCACTCTGAATGACGAGAGTCATAGTCATCACACTCTCAGCAAACAATCCATCTGGAGAAGCTGTGAAGCTGTAACAAGCAGAACAGAATCCCGGCAATACGGGGAACAAAAGATGAGTGAGCAGTGTCAGAAAGGGAAGACTCTTGAGAGGTGCTACCATGGTAGGCGCCTGGGCTTGTGTCCTGTCTACCTGTCTCTCTTCCTAACTGCCACGTTCTTGTCAGTGTTGACACCCTGTCAGCCCTACCTAGCTGGGGCCCTGTGGGTAGCAGGCAGGCAGCTGAGGTGGAGGTACACAAAGCAGGCAGGCTAAATGGGACTGACTGGGTTGGGCTCTAATGGAGCCAGCCTCCCAGACACAGACAATAGCGGGGCCCGAGGCCGGGGCCTGAAACCTGAAGCCACGGCCTGGTATTTTAAGAGGGCTGAGTGGCTTTGGAGCCAGTTGTCAATCAATAGGTGCACACAATCAGGCAAAAACAAGACTTTCAACAGTGGAAAAAATTGAGATGATGACAGAGGACAGAAAGTATTGACAGATATTCATTTTTCTTTTCCTTTTCACTGAGGCAATCTTAAGATTCACCTTTGAGTCTTTTCACGCACACAACAAAACCACACACACATAGAGTTCTATTCATTTCAGACCAAGGTTGCTGCTTACAGACTGTAGTCTTCATTGTCTAAAGTGCCTAGAAGAGGGGTTGGGGGGGGGGGGGTGCAGGAGATTGTGTGTGCGCAGTGGGTTCATCAATACACGATGTAATTCTTTCACCATTCTAGGCCGCAGTTGCTTTATATGTGTGTTGCACTCTGTGTGTGTGTGCATGCATTTATACACGTTCCCCAGACATCAACTGTGGCAGAACTCAGGTCCCTCCTCTTTTCACAAACACTTGCATCATTTTGTCATGAACGAAAGGGTCTGTCTCCTTTCCTTTTCTCTTCTCTGACACCTCACAGATATCTGAGAATAAGGGGTTCAAAAGCCAGGAGCTGTCTGTTTAGAATGACAAATTGCAATAACCCATGCAAAGGGTTTAATACTTTTATGTATCACAGAAGTGAACAAAGCTTCCCCTGTGCCGGCTTTTTGTCTCTGTGCTCCCCTATGTGTATCCACGTCTTCTTTCTTTCTTTCGTGCAGATCACTGTGTTGTCCTACCTGTCCACCAGATGCCCTCATTGTGCTCCCCATAAGCAGTTTGTTATCCCCCTTCAATTAAGGGATCACTGAGTAGAGTAGATGCCCTTAGTTTTTTTTCTTTAATTAGCCAGGCCCAGTTGGTTTCTGCTGGTTTGTTAATGTTACTCGTGCTCATGCTATTGCTATTGTCTTTCTATGTTTTGTCTGATTGAGTGTAAAACTTCAATCTTATACTACTGCCTCCTTTTCAGTTAAAAATTTGGCTAACAATCAGTCTTTCCTCTTTTCTTATTAGATAAAAGTATAAACGTGTCCTGGGAGAAAATAAAATTAGTGAAATTTTGTGCAATTGCTGAACTGGCTTATGGTGTTACTGGCATCCAGATTCAGTCCCTTCTCTATCAACAATATAGTTAATTTTTAAATCTTTATGCAACTTAAGCTATTAGTACTATGAACCTGAAAATCAATCAATCAATCATCCCTTTGTCACGAATTGTAAATCACTGTCAATCTTCAAAAAAAAAAAAATCTTCAGTGCACTTTGAGAAAATCTATTATGCAAGTAGAAAACCATACATCAATTCTGTGCAGAAGTGCACCAAGTTACCTGGGCCTGAGATCATGTAAAATTGACAAAAAGACAACGAAAATGTGTTTCAAAAATATACAGTGCTGTATAAGTATAAGTATTTACCCCCTCCCAGTTTTTTCATATTTGAAAATAAGTAAATGCAAAAAGCAGTTTTTAAATGATTGAATGATGAATTTGCCCTCTTCTTGCTAAATCATGAATGAACTGTGAGTTCAATTTTATTTTCCACAACCAGTCCTGATTACTACCCAACCTGTTGAATTAAAAAAATAATTTAAATCGAAGATGTCAAGGTGACAAAGTGAAGCACACGAAAAGCAACACATCATGCTGCAATCTAAAGTAATTCAAGAACAGGTGAGGAACAACGTATCAGTCTAGAAAGGATTACAAAACCATTTCTAAGGTTTTGGGACTCATAGTGAATCATAGAACAAATTTTGGTTTGGCAGTGAAAATATTTGTATACTGTTATGAGATAAATAAAGGTTAAAGTTAATTAACAAATTGTAGATTTGAATTTTTATTGCATTTTAGAGAAAATCCCAACTTTTGGGTAAATGGGGTTTGCACATTAAGAAGTTGAACAGATCAACAAAGATGAATGTGAAATATTGCAAGACTGAAGAAAGAAGAAAAATGTGTGTTTTTTGCTACAAGAGAAGAAATTGCTTTTGTTAGTTCTTAAATTATGACAACACTTACATAAAACCCCATAGTGCTGGAGCTACTCAGATTATCTAAATATGTGAGCTATCAGGAGAATAAAATATCCTGTCATGGGTCAAAGTCTTTGCTTGGGTGCCTGAGACTAGGCACACCAGTCCTGACTGGAGTGTTACAGCTCTCTCTGCCAGTGAGATGGAGATTAGAAGTGACCAGTGGTACCATCAGACAGTGGCGCCTGCCTCTTGTTTGTCAGTGAAACATGCGTCCAAACACATCTGCAAGCAGTTGACTAGGCCTTTTCCTGCCGCTCAGCTCATGAGAGGTCTGGAAGGGTGACACACTGATGCTGACCTTACTTTGCCCCACATGTCACTTAACCTTCATGTTAGATGTCAGCTTCCCTTCCGCTGCCATTCAATTGCCTCAACCCTGACATCAAACACAACACATGCACTGTTTAAAGTTGTGGTGTTGAACTTGGATAAGAGAAGGTAACTGGTAGCTGAAAAGCCAGGTGAAAAAAAATGTGAATATTTCCATCCAACATGTTGAAAGTTAGAAACTGTAATATTTGTATTAATCCACTAAACAATAGTTATGTTTTTAGAAGAACATATAAAGAGCACCAGAAAAAATTGATTATGGTTAAACAGAAAAAAAGGATTAAATATTTGTCTATGATACTGACTAGAAGCATCAGGTTCACCTCTCTTTCAAAATGAGGAGTAATATTACGGTTTAACTCTGGTGTCCATGACTAAATTGAAGATGAACCTGAAACCATAAAAACAATCAGTTTCTCACCCAAAGCGGTTATGATCTTCAACCTTTGAAGCATCACTGGTCTTGTAATAAACTGCTTCAAAAAGTTTACATTTTCTTTGCCTTAGGAACCCTAGAAACACAAGCTGGAACTGTATAAATCTGTCAGAGCTGCAGAGTTGAGCATATACAGTCTTGATTTACACATTCCAGATGGAGGATTGAAAGACTGTGGTGAGGCACTGGAGCATCAGACACAATCTACTTCATCCATCTACTACCCTGCTTCCCTTTGATGGAGATCCCTCTTGTCTTGGTGGTGAACATTATGAGCTTCCTGACAAACAAACAAAAGCACAAAAAAAATAATCTCACCAAAAGCAGACATTGTAAACAATGAATTTTGGTTAGACTCTGCATCTGGTCTGAAATGGGCTCCCAGAAAACAATTCTAACACATGAAACCCTGAGCATGTCTTTGAGTTGTAATATATGGGGATCCTCTCTTGGTTCAGCACAATAAGACATTGTTGATTATATATTACACCATCTCTCCATAACCATCTCCTGGGTGAACTTGCATAAGAACAAATTGCAGAAACAAAAGCCTTAGACAGGGAACAGTCATAGACCTGGGCGTGTGTGTCTCCATGTGTTTATGTGGTGTAGGCAGCACACTTTCTTCCCCGAGGGCTCAACCAGGGGTGTGTAAACAGTGATCCTATGGTGCTGGGTGGAACAATTCAGTGTCAGGGAAAAGGTCAGCTATCGCTGCTCAGCTCCATCAGGTCAGAAAAAAACACAGCAAGAGCGGGCTAAAGTCGTAAGGGGCTGGAAAATATGTTTCCAATAGACCCTCGTCAGGCTGCGTTAGCATCTGCATCCAACACGTGCACCGCAGGGATCATGACCCTCCACTTCCCCTTCCCTTGCTCTCCCCAGTGGGCAGAGCAGCCCTGCAAGGTCACAACAGAGCTGAATAGGGTAGAGGAAGGCACAATATAACCTGACCCCCAGCAATCACCCTCCCCTAAACCCTCACTCCCCTGGACATTTTCAGAGAGGAGAGGGACAGAGGGCTCGCATTCCTGCCAGCATCACTGTCAGCTCACAAAATCACACCAGCACCTGGAGCATCAGGCTGGAGGGAGCAGAGCAATTGAGCTAAGGGTTCAGCTTTGCCCAAATGGCTGTTCGTCTCAGGAGAAGGTTGAAAGCTAACAGAGAGAGGTTTGGGCTGAATTGGGTGAGAATATGCCTCTTACGCAGCACACTATCACTGGAGGCACCCCGTTGATAACATTGTAGCCAGTGGTACTGTCGGCCATGATCACTGTACACACAGGCTGAGTGCAGCTTAAACACAGACCGACCACAGAGACCTTTACGTTGCTTTTACCTGCAGTAACACAATTCAAGTGTGGTATTACAAGATATAATATAAACTGAAGGGCTTACAGATAAGATAAAGATCATTTCCAAAATATTGTTTTTTGGTATGACTGTAAATGTATTTGAAATAAGAGAAGAATAGAACAGAATATTGAACTTTATGCAAAATGGTTGTTTAGATCAATACTAAATAACTTCTTTCATGCATCATCAAAAAAATGATTAAATGTAATTGTGATTACCTGTATAATACTTGTCTTACATGTCTGAAGTTTCACCCACTTTACACAAATTGCTGTACAAATCACACATCTGCAGGAAGTTAAGATAAATAAACAATACAATTTTTACACATACGCATTACCTTATCTCAGAAAGACCCATTGATTGAGAAGAAAACAGATTTTGTTGGGGATGAGGAAGGCATGTTTCTAAGGCATTCAAATTATTACTGTCTATTCAGTCTGGTAATGAAAACAAGCATTTAAATTAGCATAACTTTTTTCGTTCCCATCTATTTTCTATGTATGTAATAAAAAATTTTATCAGGCTCTTGCAGTAGAATCTTCTACAATGTAAAACATTGTCAAAATAAAAAAAGCATAAATCACAATTTGGGAACAAATAAATAAGTTGCTGCATATAGAAGGAAATAACCAATTCTTCCGCTTGACAGAGGAAAAATAATTATTAATTAGGATGGAGCGCCTCATTTAATTAGTTCTTTCATTAAGAAAATGAAGGGGGAGAAACTCTGATCTAAATATGTGGATGTGTTTTCCAATGCATGTCCACGAAAATACAGGAGGGGTTGAAGGAGGAGGAGAAGAGCAAAAGGAGAATGAGGAAAAAAAAAACATCCTTGACTAATTTAAATACAGTCCTATTAGTCTAATGACCAAAGTCTGTGATCACTACTCATCACCATTAATGCCACAACTCCTCTGCTCTGATTGCCCAAGGCTTAGCTTTTTCCCCTTAGCCCACATTCGGCTGGGGAACCAACGCGTTTTCCCTTCCACTACACATGAAAAGTGACATGGGGACACTAATGTATGTGGAAAAGGGATGGAAAACAGGGATGTGAGACACTCTGCACTCCTCCTTTCGCAGTTAATGATATGACATGCTGCACGGAAACCAAAAACTCCTCTCCTTTTAAAATCCATCAGCTCTGAGGCATATTTCTATTAAGAACACTCCTAAATGTTATAATGGGTGGCCCTAACAAGCTTTGGCCTCGCTCTCCTATCTGCCTTCCTCAGCTACCATATTGGCTGCATGCTGATGCTTATCAAAATGATGAATGCAGCATTAAGTTCAAATGAGTTGGAAGATTGGGAAAGAGGGGAGAGTCGTGTTTATCATTGCATGATTTGGTTCTGTTTTCTGCTTCACATTGTACAAAGACTGCTTATTATTTTAACCACATGTTTTTAGATATCAGCAATCGTATAATGAGACTATAATATACAAAAAGCAGGCTGACCTTATGTGAATGCTTTGGGAAATTGAGGACAAAAATATTTTACTGACAGAAAGATGCACAGAGAAGAGGGAAGCAGTAGAGATTAACTTGAAAAAAAAGATGATGGCTCTACAAAGATAAATCATATTTTTAGAATATAATCTTTCACTTACAGTAGATCTATCCAGTTCTCTGAACATTGTCCTTTGTTTGACCTTGCACCCAAATGCTGACCTTTTCCAGAAACATGCTAGAGTATTCTCAGTACTCAAATACTGTTTTGTTATTATTGTATTTTGTTATTTTAATACAGTTTTTCACTGCTGTATTATTATGGAATGTATTCCTTGTGGTATATGCTGTTATAGGAAACTGCCTTGCCATTAGCTTTACAGCCTTTATAGAGCCAGGATAAAAGAGGTGTTGTCAAGGGCAAAACCCCAATGAAAGAAAACCTTGGTCATTGCTATAACAGCAAATGAGCTCTGAAGTTATTTTAAGGCTTGAAATAAAAGGCACATCTCTTTTTATAAATGCAAGCATGTCACCCGTTCACATACTGACACCACATGACAAATAGGCCACCAAACATTAGGTGAAAACACGAAAGTCACACGTCTAATGCCTTGCATCACTGGGCGTGATTCCACTCTGCAAGACAAAGTGGCACAGCTGGCAGAGAAAAGAGCAAGCAGAAAGCAGGCAGCGTGTTAAATGACCCAGGGACGCGAACAACCTTGGTGACTAGGGAAGGCCAGCACTAATTAACGCTGGGCAGCCATATTGTCAGGGGGCTGTCAGGGGGCACAGTCCTTGGATTCTCCCCGATGAATGTCTTCGTCACTCCCCTGCTACTGCCCCAATCAAGACCCTCAGGAGAACTATTCACCCCCTCTCACGCCAGCTCGACCCTGTGCATGATAATGAGGGGGATGTTTTTGGGAGGAAGAGGCTGACCCAGACTGTGTCAGTCAAATACTAGCCTGCTAACACCCCATCATCATTACTGTCACCTCACTTTACCACCACTGAATTGATGATTTAGCGCTCTACTTTTGGAAATTCACACCTTGAACTTTGTAGAGTAAAGCTAGTGCAGCAATATTCATTCTACGAGTATAAAATAAATTTACATGTTGGGCATTATGTGTGAATCAGTATTTGGCTTCTCATATAAATTAGGAGCAGCTAGGCTAATTCCTCCTCAGCGTGTGTGCTGGAAGTGAGAACAGCACTTCAGCTGTTCTCACTTCAGCCAAAGATGTCTGTCAATCATTTATTGGGATTCTGACACGGTGCCTTGAAAATGTTGACATACAATCACAGTATCAACATTCTGCATCCCTTTGCACATGGTTTAGCATTCTTACAATGCCAGAGCACTACAGAATTAATATTCATAACTGGTAATTTATGGATTCATTTATCACCCACATCTTATTTGTTTCTCTTAATCGACCCTGGGGGTCTGACTATGGCCTTGGCTGGCCACCAGTGCTGGAGCTTTATTCCTCTTCACACAGGCCTAGTGTTAACGCCGCTGGCCAAGTTCACAGATTTGACTGACTGTGGACTTAATGCCGCTTGCCTTGTTTTCAGCACTTGTCCCTCCAGATTTGCCGCCCTGGCTGCACAATTTCCTCCAATTCTAATTATTCATCAGCTCGTTATGCCTGCGCCTGGGTACCTCCCCTAATTAGAGGCGACGCAGGGTTTGGTCCCAGGCTAGCCCCGAGTGAGGGAACCAGTTCAGAACCAGTCCGTGGCATGCGCTCATGGAGGACTGGGTAACTGCCAGCCTCTCCAAGTGCATGGGGGGAGAAGAAGGACCTGTCTTGACAGTGTGATGTGATGTGGCTTCACACAGTCTCTCTCTCACACACACACACACACACACACACACACACACACACACACACACACACGCACACAAACTAATCATTCTGCTACTGTATGTCCCATATCTATTAACATAACCGCTAGATATTTATAGGAACCCTAGAACAAAGGAAATTCTTTGTGTCTGTGGTGTTATATATTGCCAGTGTAGTGTGAATTTTTTGCTGATTTTTTATTATGCCATAAAGTCGAGATAGTTAGGCGGGTCTGTTGAGAACAGTGTCAGTGGGCAGGGCAGAAGAGCGTGAATTATTAAATCATTGTTCCTTAATTAACATCAGGCCTTAGACACAAAATAGCCTCTTGAGCTGAGAACAACTGAAAATGTCCATGCTTGTTAAAGTGAACGATTCTGGAAGGTAGGAAACAAACAATGGCCTCTTGTTCACAGAATAGCAACATATACTCCCTAGGTGTCAATATAAATTGTACTTACACAACCATAGCAACAATATGTAACATACATTAAGAGGGAAATCTCTTATGGTGCAGGCACATTTCCACAGGAAGGATTGCTGCTCTGCTGAGTTAGTAAATTAGATTCACCAGTGGCTGACTTTATGCTAACAAGTTAACATTATCCTGCAGCTATTAAACCCCTAGACCTTTAGAGCTACAGCTGTTTTTATGCAAGCACATAATGGCCCTTTAAGACACCATCTTTTTTGGTAAAGAGATTAGCATCTTAGATAGCTGAAAGCTGGATGTGCAGTTCATACAATTTGCGACCCTTATAGTATAACTTATAATTATATATTATAGCGTATGTGTTTTTGTTCTTTTGCATGAAGGTTAGATACTAACCATAGTACCTTCCATGACTATGTCTGAATTTAACTTCTCATTGATGTCTGAAAATCCTCAAACTAGGACCAATAATGGCATCTGTATGAATATCCTGCTGGTGGCCTCAGGTTTTAGTGTGAATGTGTTTCATACATGTTTGTGCATTTGCTATTTTACACATTAGCAAATCTGCTACCACTGTTAAGTGTGATTTTCCATCTTTTTCTCACCTTTCCTCCCCCTCTCTCTCACACATCTTGTCAGCCGCCCTGTCCTCGAGTGAGAGAGGTCAGGGGCTACTGAATGCAGAAATCTGCTCATGACATGGGTAACACAAAAGTGTACATGACACACACCTCCATACAGTAAACCGACATAGACTTATACATATTTATTCATCCTTTCATGCACAAAAGTATTTGCACACAAACAGTAGTGCTAATTAAAGCCCTCAGTGTGAGCAGAGAAATATGTAATCCTGACATTTAGTCAAGGGAGATTTGGGGAAACGAGGAGAAATTCTAGCGCTCCGCTTGATCTGAGCCTGGGGCAAGCTGGCAGACAAAAGGACAGCGGCAGGCAGAGAGGCTGGGATAGGGAGCGGCGGAAAGGTCATCTCCGTGAAAAGGCTAACGTGTCAGTGCTTTTGTTCCTGGCCCTCAGAACATATGTTTGGCCCTCCTCCATGGCTGCCCCTGCTATCAGTATGAAATCTAACCCCCAGCCCCCAAACGCAAGAACAGAACACACTTACACAGAGTGGACACTGGTTATGTTACTATACCACAGTTGTTTAGGATAAATGGATAAAAGTTGGGTTGAAGGTGTTGCCTTACCACTCACAGTGAAAAGTAACACCAATCAGGAACACCTGTCTGCTTCTGTGCTCAGAAATCAAGATAAGCATAAGGTGACAAAAGAGAAGAAATGAACAAGTGTTAAAGAGACGGATGTGCTGGCTGAAAACTGGGTTAAAGCCTATTTAGAATAGATAGATACGAGCTTCATATGTAACCTCCAGAAATGAGAGATGTGTCTATTTTAATGTCTATCTTCATATAACGATTGTCACAACAGCAATATATAAAAAAAAAGTCATAAACGACAACCTATGTCAGAGAAATGCTGTTTACATGTTTACAATCTGTATTCCCTAAACTCTAATGGCCTTTTCTCTGCCATGTAAACGCGTCATGTCTCTTTTCTGATTGCATTGATCTGTTCTGAACATAAGGTCACACAGTCACACTGATAGTATCTACTGGAAGAAATTAAACAGGAATGTTATTCTTTCAGGAAAATTGAATATGTTTAGTAGCATGCCTAATGTGACAGTATCTGCTTCCCGTAAGGTACAGTTGGCCTGCTCAGAACTGTTGTCTCTTTTATGACAGAATCGATCCTACAATAAAAATGTATGATTGGGCTATTTCATGACATAAGAGATAAAGTATGCAGTCAAATATAGAAAGAACATATTCAGATTCACTGGCTGACTTGTTTACACAAGTCTGACAATATTTGATAAAAATATCCTCAAGTGGAAAAGGGTTAGTTTACAGGCTGCTGAGCCGGTACTGTAAATCTTCCTCTGTGTACGACTACTTTGATTAAGTACTTCTAATGGGGTATCTGCAAGTGAACATGTTGACATTCCCATTTATCCAAAAAATGAATGAATTGAAATTGTAATAATATTTTAACAACTTATGCCAAGTCTTATTAAAAAAGTGTGAAAACTCCCCTCTTCTTCCCACTGCCCATCATGTTCTGCAGCTCAAAGCTATTTATATACTGGGAACATTGCAATAACATTAGGAATTAATTCATTGTGGCACAGTTGCAAGTCAAAAATGTTTTTCAAATAAGTATATTTGGGTTAGGCAAGTATGCCTTACATACACCGTAATCATATCAAATACACTAAACTTGTATCTATTTTTACTAGTGGTGGGCCGTTATTGGCGTTAACGTGCTGCGTTAATGTGAGACTCTTATCGGCGATAAAAAAAATATCGCCGTTAATCTATTCACAAAGTTGGGTTGGGAGCTGGGTCTATACTACGCAAGCTATGA
>JAUYWH010000004.1:8546203-8559537 GCA_034779795.1 Ctenopoma multispine
TGCCTTCGGCAGAATTCAAATGAGCCATTTTAATCTAGATTAATCTAGATTAATTCCAAGATTACAGTGAGATTAATTTAGATTAAAAAAATGTATCTATGCCCACCACTAATTTTTACTTAGTGCTGAATCAACATACAATATAAAGGAGGCACCCAAAACCATTCCACTCTTCTACAATCTGCTACAAGCATACGTAACTTTAGTTTAAAAGATATTAGTTAGAAAGGTGCTCAATGAGTCTGGTTCACAGGAGGGTTAAACTACACCTGTGTATAAATATGATAAATTTTGGAGCATCATTTTACCAAATTATTCAATAAAGGTTATACAGTACTTTAAGTAACAGCTGCTGTGAGCATTTTATGATCTTTGTTTTGTGCATAAATGACAATGATTTTTAGATCAGTTAGATCTGTGGCTGTTACGTCTGTGCTTGTTGTGGTTCAGTAACATGATGACATTAGTCTAACATCGAGGAAATATTCATGGACCATGCTACAACATATAGGTAAATTAATCTGGTTAAGATAAGACTGTGGAAGTTACCAGACTCTGAGCAAGGCAGGCAGACTTTTGGCACCACTGTGGGCATAATGAGGCCTGGAGTATTTCTTTTAATCTGAACTATTTTTATTTGTAGCCAATAAGAACTCATGCAGTTGAATGTGCCCCGCTGCTTTTGATACTTCATACTAATTTAATAAGCCATTAACCATATTTCCCACAACTCAACACTTCACCACTGACCGAGCAAAGCAACTTCCTCCCCATATCCACCATCCACCTGAGAGCCACTGCCACTTCAATATTGTATAAGGCATCTGTATGACATTCTGTCCAGAATAGCCTGTGGACTAAACACAATTAAACAGCCACTGGACCAGTTACACTAAGGTGGGCAAAGCAGATTTAGGTCTGAATCATAAATGCATGGACAGAAATTCATACCTATTGATGTAAAAATTAAGCTTCCTCTCTTTCTGTAGGTCATGTTAGGACCACCGTATCTTGTACTTTACCAGATGAAGTAAAGCTTTACAACTTTACAAGTTGAAGCTAAGGTTAAGTTCACACTGAAAATTGCTAATCCCTGGCACAGCAACTGCTGGCAAATCGTAGGTGTACAAGAAACAGACAAAAGGAACTCAGTTACACACCAGGCGTAATTTAAAAAGGACAAGCTGTGGAGACCAGTGTTCCAGTCTAGATCTGAACTGTGTGCTCTTGAGCGTGGTGTTTGTGTGTATGCATATCCACTTTGCATGTCTAAAACTTCGCCTTTGGTGCCATCTGGGTCCTTTTCCTCACAAATCGGGAAAACTCTAAGTGCTGAAAGGAAAACAACATTGGAAAAGGGATAAATAAATAAATGATGGTTTGGGGACAAAGTGCGAGTGCGAAATGTAGCCTGAGATGTTAAGGGGAAGAAGAGACCAGGAAAAGAAAGTGATTAGGCAACAGGAATGCTGGTGATAAGCCTCTCCTCACAGTCTCTGTGGACCCTGGAGATGAGCCTGAGAGGGGATAGGCAGCCAACATGGCAACCTCTCAGCCCACATCAGGCTGTCACTGACTGCAATGCTCACCCTTGAGACCATACTATGCTCTCTACAAGAGGGAACAAACTCATAAAAGCTATTATTGCACAGATGGTTTGTGCTCTTTTCTACTCAAAAGCTGTCAGTGAGTTCAGCAGTTGGTGGCAACTAGAGAAAATGGAGAAAGTGAAAAATGTAGTATTATGCAGAGAATACTCGACCTTCCAGCCACATAGGTACATCTTGACCTTATCTTGTCACACCACTGAGTGCTTGTGTGTTTGCAGGTTTGTGTCTGTATAAAGAGTTAAGTATTGTGCTTATAGTGACCAGAGTGTGTGCTTATTATCCTTGGGCACTAATTCTCAAGACATGTCGCTGCCTTAGTGCCGTGTGCTGACCAAAGGAGCTATCTTACAATCAGGGCGTGAAATGCTAAAGAGCTTCCAGCCAACATGCCTGCATGATGTTTTCTCCCCACTGCTGTTCATTTGACATTTAGTAAATCATTACTGCAGCCATGCCCTTGAGGAACACTCACACACTGTAAAAATGCATCATGCGTGGACATACACACATACTCCTAAAGACAACTGTTTATTAACAAGTTAGGTGACCTGATTTCATCCCATTGCCAAAATGGTGACACATTCATTCAGAAGTGTGTGGTAAAGTCCCTGAAGCATGCTGTCATTTTCTATATCTGATTGTTAAACCCCATGTGTGAAAATGTCTTATTTTTAGAGTATCAAGAGGAAAAAAAGATATACTTTGTATTTCTGTATGCACCATATATACCATTAAAGTAAAACTCTGCTAAACCAATGCAATTTCTTTTGAGCAGCTCACCACACACTATCCATGCAAGTCTAGTAAATTCTCTAAAAGTGTTTAAATAAAGATGTCAAGAAACTTCTGTTGGCCTGCATGTGATGCCTGGGCCTGTGTGGGCAGGCAGGCCCTGTCAGTCTTTCACACATCACTGGTGTGTGCTAAACTTCCTCCTAGCTCTCTAATCATTGCTGGGCAGGGGAGGATGAATGATGATAGAAACCCAAGTGATATAATAGCCACACATCTGTCTGCTTGTCTCTCATCTCTTCCCATCCACACACTGTCAACAACTGATGAACAGTTGATGGCTAGAGAACATTTTGAGAGATTGACAGGTGACCAAGAAAATGTTCACACATTTTTAAATGCCTAGTTAAATCTACTAATAACACTGAAGTCGCTGACAGGAATGCTATTAGTTTGAAAGAAATAAAGTATTGGACAAATTAAAATGTCAGTCTTATGATAAAGTTAGAAAAAAGTCAAGGTA
This sequence comes from Ctenopoma multispine, assembly GCA_034779795.1. Classification (NCBI taxonomy): domain Eukaryota; kingdom Metazoa; phylum Chordata; class Actinopteri; order Anabantiformes; family Anabantidae; genus Ctenopoma; species Ctenopoma multispine. The sequence continues at coordinate 8,549,069 of JAUYWH010000004.1, forward strand.
ACACCCTGGGCACTGTAAATATCTGTACACAATTTTATAGTAATCAATTTACTTAATTACCAGTTGACTGAGATATTTCTGTCATGACAAAACTGATAGACTGACTTGCTGACAGAGTGATGTTGGCTAGAGCTATGCAACCATAAAAGGTATGAAGGTCCAACAGATGGTAAGACATATAGAGGGAAATCAGTTAAATATTTTTCTTTCAACAATTTAATTGGCATCATCTATTTCAGGTTTGCCTTTATATTGTCCTAATTCTACCAAATTCTTATGCAGTCATATCTCAACATTCCCATTTTATCAACTCTTCAAAGTCCTAAATCAATTTAATCAGCATCACCCTCTCAATTGCTGCAATACAGACCACTACTCTTAATTAATGCAAATGGAGCAAGCAAGCGCGGACTTTGCCTTTGTCATTATATTGTTTTACAGAAGTGCTTTAAGCCCATTGTCGGTGTGATTAGCTAATAAAGAGCTCCTAATGTCTTGTCTTGCACTCATAAGCGCACATCCTCCTTTTAATCCATAAGCTCTTAAGGCGGCCATAACTGCCTTATTCATGTCAGGCCAAGAATGAAACCAGTAAAGGGTTCAAAAGAAGCCTTTACAGTCCATACACATTCACACACACTTAATATTAAGGGGTGACGAGCAGAGAATTGAGCGTGTGTGGATAAGAGCAATATCCACCATCAATTAAATATGGAGATAGGAAGCAAGACGTTTTAATGTTGGCCTTGAGAGGCCTGAGTGGGCAGAGACATGGAATCAATAGCATAAGAAAACATAATATATTCTTCCTCTGTGTAAATCATTTGAAGGGCAAACTACGCTTTGGAAATATGAAAAGAACCTAACATACTTCTGCACTAACAGCATGGTTTTCACACTCACATATTATACAAATATGAAAATGATTCTCACTTTTTATAGATTGAGACATGAGATCAAGTTTAGCATACTGGGTCCTTCATTGTATTTGTGCACTGGCCTTTTTTTTTTTTTTTTTTCTCTTTCTTTGAAGATATGATACAATGAAACTCTACATAATCCTTGGCCTACCTTGACGCCAGCCCCAATACATTGACCCAATGCCTTATCATCACTTCGGCTCAGAATAAAACTGTGTGACGATGCCAGCTTTAGGCAAGCTGCCCATCGTCTTCTCAGTGATACTGAACATGCTTATTATTTACGGGTTTCCCTTTGCCCTGTCGGACACATAATGTTATTTGGACTGGATAAAAAAAGAGAAAGGGAGCAGTGTCCATGTTTTAGCCCCAGAGGCAGGATGAAGAAACACGCTGAGGTGGGGATTCAAGATGGGAGACACTATGACTCACATGACCTATTGGGTTTGCCCTCAGGGTGTGTATGAATGTGTATGGTTTGGGATTGGGAAAGGCGGGGGGTGTTTAGCTATCTCTGCTGTGGTGAAAGTAACAAGAAATAAGGAACTACAGGAGTGGACGGAAAGAGGAGAGGGCGCTAGGATGCGAGGAAATGAACAGAAGAGAGGGTCATTAAGATTATTGTTATAGAGTACGTAGCAGCGAGCGTTGAGGAGGCGGTATTAGCAGTGCCTCAAGCGGTTGGTCAGTTTCTCAGAACAGATAAAGAGTTAAATATTATCTGTCTGTGAATTTGTCCCCCATCACTTCCATTATAAGTTGGCTTGTAAAATTGTGAACCGATCCTTAACTTTATTAATCTGAATTATTAAGTTTATCTGTATTTCTGCATGTTTTTGTTTTCCATTCTAGCAGCTCCAGGCATGGTAATATCAGTATGATAGATTGGACACTTTGGTAGACTCAGATGTCTCAACAACTATTGTATCGAATACCATAAAATGATATACATTCACTTTCTAGAAAGTGAATCCTCCTGATTTTAGTGAGGACCCCACATTTCCTTTACCATCACTACAGGTTGACATTCATGGATTTTAGTTTATGTCTGGATGACTATTGGTTTGACTGTAACATAACTTTTACTGTAATATGCATAGTTCCCAGACTTTATTTAACACTGAATTAGGAGTTCCTCCTTATATTACTATAGTGCCACCATCACATTTTATTTTTCAATACTTTTGAGTGAGACTTTATAATTGAATAGCCTATTATCTAGAGAAAGGCAAATGTTTACAACTAAATATAATGTTGTGTTTTGTGCTAATTAACAAACATTAATAATTAAAATAAATGCAAATAAATTTAAATGGTGAACATAGTCAAGAGGATACCTGCTACGTTGGCAGGTTAGCATCATTTTTGTGAGCATGGTGGCATAAAGATGTTACCATTTAGCTCACTACATACAATGCTTTGCCAAGGTTTGCATAATATTGAGAAGTAAACAAAAGCACTGATTCTGAAGCTTGTTCTTATATTACTAGACTGTTTCCAGATGCAACATGGTTGATCCCTCCTCTGAGCTAATCAGTAATTCAGCTTTAGCCTTCAGCTCTAAAGGAACAGTAGACTTTATGTCTGGGAATCGATGGCTACATGCATGTATCTGACCCACTTTTCTGTTGTTTGCGTGTAGTTATTTACAAGCATATGTGCATAAATGTTGACACTGAGAATGAAAACCTAGTGTGTCACAGCATATTCAGTGCCAGAGATATATAAAGTGCACAAACTCAATACTCAAGTAAAAGTACTTGCCAAGAAAAATACTCCGCTACAAGTAGAAGCATCCTTTAATTTCTCTACTCAGGTAAAAGTACTGAAGTTCAACCTCCAAATGTTTCTCTAAGTACAAAAGTAGAAATGCTCCACTAAGAAAACTGTCTATTTTAAACAATGTAGAATTTGATACTTGACAAACTCGGCACCTGGTAAAGACTGATAAAGGAGAGGATGATTTTCATAGGACTTATCCTGCAAAAAGTAACTAGTAACTAATGATGTTAAATGAATGTAGCAGAGTAACGTACAACATTTTCCTCTGATTTGTAAAGAAGTAAGTGCTATGATAACCCAGCAGGTTCTTAACTCACCATTGTGACCTTTGACACACTCCATGCTGAGCAGCAATGGTCCCTCTTGTTGCATTTCACTGGGTCAGGAGTTCACACTCCATATATCAATGTCTGGAGAGGAGAGGAGAGGAGAGGAGAGGAGAGGAGAGGAGAGGAGAGGAGAGGAGAGGAGAGGAGAGCTCTTTGATTGCTCTCTAGTCACCTATATCTGGTTTTCCAAAAATCACTGAGGTCTTTTTTCTGCTTGACATAGTTTACTCAGCAGTACACTGTCTTTTAAGTGTTGCTGTCACACCTCAAAGGTTACAAACCACTGTTCCCCAGGGTCAGACCACCATCATTTCCAGTTCCAACTCAGCTGTTAATGATCTAACACTTGAACGTTTAAGTACTGCAGCCACTCACTGCAGAACCCACCTACCATTAAATTACTCCATACTATGCCAAAAATTAGCAAATTGTGAAAATGATTTTGGTGATTCAGGTTTGAGCTGTATTTCCACAAGAATGCTGAAGAACAGAATAAATGGTTTTCTGCAGCAGCATAGCATAGTATGTTAAGGGGATTAGCATTACAAATTTAGGTAGGAAATGTTGTTTAACAATACAATGTGGAAAAATGATTTCTTTTTTAAAAAGCCCCTAATTCTGTTACAATACAAGAGAAGGGATTTGGAAACTTGAATGCTGGAAGATTACATAGAACAGTACATCGTTTTCATGTGAAATCCGTTTTAATAAGATTCCCTTTTATCTACTCAAAATAATCCTTCACAATTTAAAGAGAGTACAGGTTGGCTGCATTAATTTCCAAAATGAAATAAAGATGGGATAGGAACAGGGACCAAATAAGTAGGACCTTCACAAAGACAATTTTTCTCTAAAACCTGTCATGAGCTCAGTTCAAAGGACTCCCAAGTTCTTTAGCATAGTGGGGACGCAACATGATATCCTGGCAAGTTTATAATGGGTAACATGTCACAATATGTTTTATATAAACTACTGTAAAGCAGTTCGATTTTGTGCAGTGTATCTGTTGTTTTCAGCAGTTCTTGTTTTTTATATACATATCAATTTACTTATTTTTCTGCAATTGTTTTGCCAAGAGTAAAGTCAATATATGCATGAATGAAATGAAGACCCTAAACGCAGCCAATGGAAAGAGGCCTGTGCAATAGCAAATGTCAATAGTGCAGCTGGGAATCATGCATTTACGCTTTCACCAAAACACCCTTGAGGTGGAAACTTTTTTATATGCATGTGACCAAACACTTAGCTTGAAAATCACATCCAGATTTACGCACATTCTTACACCTAAGACCCCAGCATGTTGAAACATAAATATAGAAAGTAAGGGTGTGTGTATTTACGTGCATACAAATGGACAAGGACACTCACACACACAGACGCTAAAGAGAGGAAGACACACCATCCCAGTATTAATTTTTCATAACATCATGCTCAATACAAAATGCAATAAGTGTTTCTTGTAAGACGACTCCCGGGCACTTATAGCACTTGAGCATGCGGCAAGGTTCTCCTCAGAGGTCCAGTCTAAATGTTTGTCTGACTTACTTTATCTTTGGCAGGATGACATCTGATGCTGAAGACGCCCAGGGGCTGAAGAAGAGAAGAGGAGAGGAGAGATCCTGTATATAAACAGATAATAGGAGAAAAATAAAAAGGGGGACAGTTAATCTGAGCCACTGTGACCACCCAAATCCTTCATAAATAGATTCCCAGCACTGAGGAGGAACAGCATTAATCCATTTGTCAAATACCATGATACGCAAATATCATAATCTAATTCCCAGTCTTTTCATTGTTCATCCAGATAGATTAGGCTTCCTGTTGTCATCACTAGGGTCTGGTCAGCTTACGCTGATGTTACCCACATTTTTAATATTCTTCTAAACCACTCTGACCTCCATATCTGGGAGATTTTTGACAACAGTAATCCCCCCATAGTACTCTCTGAAATTATTTGTATACAATTAGGTGATGATAAGATTGTCCCATAGTCCAATGGTGACATTAGTCTACCACCAAGGACCAAAACTTCATGATTAGGATGACAGAGGAATAGTAGCACATGATGGCACGTAGCTACAAAGTGATTTAGAGCTTGATCCTTAACTCCTATGGTTCACATGTTAAAGTGTCTTTTAGGATAAAAGCATACAAGCATTTTAAATTACTTAATTTAAATGTATAACTATCTGAAACTTGAGTTGAAGTACTGATAGGAGCTTTGACAAAGAATAGTAAAAATTTTCTATAGTCAGTTGAAAAACAGTAACAGAAAATTGTGTTGTGGTCTGGTGTCTGGTGCATGAAAACAGTAAAATTGCATGGGAAGAATAAGCACATCCAAAACTTTCCACACCCCCAGAATGTGTCCATTAAAAAAACATTTCCTGCTTTCACAAGCTGATTCCTATTTTTTTTTAACATCAAAGTGCAACATTTCTCTCCCAGCTAACCAACTTCTCTCAGCAATTAGCTTTCTGTATAATTGATATTAGTGCAATGGAATCACAGCAATCTCAGGATTTGCACAAGTCAGCTGTACGTTTGGGAAGGCCTTGAGAGAAAAAGGACATTGACATGCAAATGATTGTCTTGAACTTTATTGAGCGGGTACATTTAAGTTAATTTGCCGTTGGGAGTGGCTAATGGAAGTAGTCTCCTCCAGTAACTCTTAAGGAGTCAATCCACCTGATTTAGAGGAAGCAAGCACATAGATCTCTTGATTGACAGGGCTGTTACTCTGCATGTGACATAACTGACAGACAGAGAGAAAGAGGTAGTGAGGGAGGGGTTTTGGAAAGTCCAGCACTGCACCTACAGTAAAGTTCCTATAGACACCCTCATATTCCAGATGTTAGTGGTATCCTGGCGGGAGAAGCAGTCAAGTATTGTTTTAAAGCCGTTAGGGTGAATCATAAATGTTGCACAGGGACCTCATGAAAAATGCAGTACAAAGGCCCCTTAGCTAAAGCACTGATGGACCTCTGGGTATGAGTATGTTATTGTAGCATTACTCTGCAGTTACTATCATAACAAGAGAGGGCTTTTACTGGGATGATATTAGAAATACAGGAAGTTAGTTAACCATTGTAATCACAGTTCATTACAGTGAGCTAAGATCTCTAAGGCCTCAAATCTTATGAAAACAGAATTACAGAAATATGTTGTGAAAATTAGGTGAGGTTGTAAGTGGTAGTGTTATCAGCTTTTCTGGCGTAATGGTTTATAAAGTTAATACAGAGCCTCTGTGGATGATTCAGCTGGACCACCTTCAGTAGACTGTTCTACAAAATGACAACTCTTATGACATGGCAATCTTCAATAGCTGTATGAGATGGTCTGTGTTTGACAACACGCTATAACTATAGCTGAAAAATTCTTCAGCTCTCCAAGTGTCCCAGATACTGATATCCTATCAAATCTCTTTTTTTCATAAAATGTGCTTGTCTGATGATGCTCAAACACTCTTGTCTAAGTGGGTGTGTGTATGTTTGCCCTCTTACAGATGTGTGTGAAGGACCCAGCAGAGGAGCTAAAAGTAAAGCGCCAAGCCATAATTGGGTTACGGGGACCAGTGATGGATTAAAGCACGGCTAGGGAGACGCAGCAGCAACATTAGGGTGTCTGAGATGTCAGGGGCAGAGCGCTCTCATTAATCGCCTTGGCCCTTACATTACTGCATTAGTTGTATTAGCAGCTAGGAGTCTGCAAGCACTTTGAAATTTCTCGCTGAGGCAGGCCATATTCCTCTTTTCTTTCTGTTACTACACAGACATGGCTATGGTGTATCACTGTTTGTTTTTTTTTTTAAAAGAGGGCAGAAACAATGGAACAATCAAACAGGACAGAAAGGATAATTTGTTTTATTTAAAAGTCTATTTTTTGTTTAAAATCTTAAAATTTTGAGCAGAGTGCCTTGAACACAAATTGGCTTAAGGGTGACAATAATCATTTGTCATGTTTTGTAAGAATAAGTAAAGAGTTTTTTTGTTTTTTTTTACTTGTTAGGTAATTTATAGTAAGCTCTCTCTCTCTCCCTCTCTCTCTCTCACAAACATGCACACACACACACACGTACACACTCACTCACACACTAGGTTCCCCAGTCAGTCATCCCACTTCTCAATAACCTAATAGTCCTCCTGTGTGAAAATAGATTTTTAGGAGCATGTTCCATGACCCCAATCCCCCCTTCCACCACCATCACAATCTCAGTCCTCTTTTTCTTCTTTCAATTCCATCCATCTCTCTTGCAGTACAGATATTTACACTGTAGCTGTTATTAATAAGCAGAAATTGATTTAGCTGTGTAGTAAAAACATTGCGTGAGCAGTAAGGGTGATGTTTGTGGCAGAGCCTTGCTGGTTATAGGCTGAGGAAGTAGGTGGAGTGTTACATTTGCCTGATGGAGAGAAATGGGTGGAGCAGAGGTCATGAAGGAAACCTAGATGAGGATGTATAGACCAACATTAGTGATCCTGAACGTTCAACCCTTGCCCAATGCCTCTTTGTGAAGTGAGAGCTTCATTACTCATTCCCTCTTTCCTTTCTCTCCTCCTCCTCAGAGGTGAAAGTGTGAGAGTTAATAACAGCTGAAATATCCTGGATTGCCTCATAGCTGCTGTTGGCCTAAGCAAAAACCACAGGGTCCATGCAAGCAGATAGCTTGATCATATTTTTAATCAGACACACCTCAATTCACTCACTAATACTAGTGAAATCACACACTTTAAAGGATTGATCCATTTTTTTCCAAATTATCTCTGCTAATTTGTAACCATCAGTGCTGGGTAGTAGAAAATGACATCCATGTGATTAGTTTGTAAAGTAATTAGTAGTGTAAGGATGTCAATTTGAAATTCAGTATAATTACATTACATGTACTAATCCTAGCAGCACTCTGTGATTCCACTCATTAGCTGGAGCAACATGTGGAATAGTTTAAAGGCATATTTTACAGAGCTTGCCAAATTAAAGTAACATACTAAGTTGCTTAATAACTACACAATTTTGCTGTCACTTTTTGCTTATCATAATTGAGCATTACGCATCCATGCCAGTACCATGAATGTAAATGGAAAGAGCTCATAAAATATAAAAAAGGCAATTATTGCTCGACAGCTTCTCTTTTGATAAAGCAGCTGTCACAAATATCTAGTGTAGATTTTCCATAGAACCTTCTGTGAAAAGTTTTCCACAGAAGAAATGGTCTTCACAAAAACTGTTGACTGTTGACTGACCATGTAATCTGTGAACTCTGAAAAGAAACTGGAAAGGCCTATAATATGGGTTTACGTAGATTGCTTTCTCATGACAGGCTGAATGGCGAGGGGCAGAGGGCAGCGTGTGTGAGGAGGTGGGCAGAGGAAGGACTGTCATTGGATCACAGCCCCATAGAGCACAATTTCCCATGAGTGTCCTTGGGTACCTGATCTGTGCAAAGAAATACTGAACCCCTCTACCTATTGTTCCTCACGCTTACATGCAAATGCACGCACGCACGCACACACACTCACACACACACATACAGGTATCTGTTTGTCTTGTGAGCGCCTCTGTTCACATGGAAGGGGTTGTCCTCCTACTCCAGGACGAGGTATTAGCTTTCCCCTGAGGGAGAGTTCTAATTAGGTAATTGACTGATGTATAAAGCAGGTGCATATATCTGTTACAGCTGGCTCGACCTGTTCATTATTAAACAGTGACCCTCTCCGCCACTCGTGCCAAAGCCTTTGGTACTGGGGAGAAAGTGGCTGGGAAGAGTTTTCACAGGGATCAGGCGTATTCGTAATTACACTTGCTGGTTACCTGAGTCTTACTCCTTTACTGTTACATGTTGAACGAGAACCCTGGTGCTCCATTTCCCACTGATTGAGCACATTGCTGCATTGCTGTCAGTAAAAGGGTTTATAAAAAGTGAAACAGAGGGTGATGTGAAGGAAACAAATTGTTTTAGTTGCCTTTCCAAGTAATACATTATAAAGCTGTTTTGTGAAAAATGCATAATCACTGAACAGTTGCAAATAGTATCACATACAACAGATCACTAAACTTTTCACCTTCACGCGTTTTTACATCGATAGGCAAATGAAACTTGAGCTACACTTGGCCAGAAAGGAGAGCAGATATTTGCCAAGTGCCAGGAGGCAGCACTTCATTCTGACACTTTGACATCGGTGAAATATATAAAGTATTGGGTTGCTGTTAGCTCCATAGCAGAGTTTATTCACATCAGGAGGCCCAACGATCGAGATATGGATTGATAGTGGAGACAGGAATTGATTTGTGTGTGTGTGTGTGTGTGCTGTGTGCTGTGTGCGGTGTGCGTGCTTTGTGTGCATGCAGCCTCAAAATGTGAGTCAGTGCATTTTAATTCAGCAAGTTACACATTTCATTTCAGAGTGTGTAAGTTACAGAAGCCGATGAGACGAGTTGCAAAAGCTTTTGATTTTTGATTGAGTCAGAGCTGGACTCCGGCCAGCTTATAAAGTGTTACCATGAACGACCATAAATGACATCACATTTTCAGATTGACCTGCCAATCTTTTTCCTTTCTGTTTGTCTTCTTGTGCAAACAATGACAAATCATTGGAAACGTATGCAGCGTTAAGGACATTGCAGGGCAGGCAGTCTTTCTGCTACTCTACAAATTTTATGATTATGGCCGTCTTATGAAATACAAATTGACCTTTGACCTTTCAAAACATCAATGATGACTGATAATAAAGTAAGTGACGGAACACATAACGCAGGTGCAATGTGCAGCCTTTATGCAGCACTACTGTTTTTCTGTTTTTATTTTGTCTGTGTCAGTTTTTGCGGTTTTCATGACACCAAACGAACTCGATTGCACTGGTGTTGGGCGCTACTTAGGCTGCGTTTATACAGATTAGGTGGTGCACTGCAATTTTGGTTAACATTTTGGACCAAAATAGCATTTCCAATAGAATGCACCAACACAGACACACACACACACACACACACACACACACCAACCCTGTCTTCCAAAACATTCATATACATCTAAACTGCAACCATGATTTTTGTAGCAAATGTAATTATTATGTTTTAATGTATTTTTTGAACGAATGACACTGTACAGAGATGGTTGTGGCGGATGACAAGCCTGAGTTAAAATCAAAGTCCCACATGGGGATAGGAATAGGCAAAAAGATTGCGTTTTGTTATACATTTTTATGGAGACATAGTGTATGTGAGACTGTTACATTTTTGTACATTAACTCAGCCCACAGTCTCCCTGATATTAACCCAGTGCTGTGATAATAATAATGAGTCCCACATGGATCCAGGTTGCAGACATGTACATCAGTTTGCTTACCGTAGCAACAGGAGCACAGAACATGCTATCTCCATAGCGCTGCACTCTGTACTCACACACCTGGACAATAAAAACACTTATGCACGGATGCTGTTTGTT
>JAUYWH010000004.1:8559637-8615024 GCA_034779795.1 Ctenopoma multispine
TCGGTCTCATCAACAACAACGATGAGACTGCCTACAGGAAGGAGGTCCAGCATCTGGCCACTTGGTGCACAGACAATGATCTGCTCCTTAACACCACCAAGACCAAGGAGCTCATTGTGGACTTCAGGAGGGAGAGAAGAGGGAGAGATTTTAACTCAGGCTTGTCATCCGCCACAACCATCTCTGTACAGTGTCATTTGTTCAAAAAATACATTAAAACATAATAATTACATTTGCTACAAAAATCATGGTTGCAGTTTAGATGTATATGATACCTCCTATTGAGGTGTCCCAAATCACCTCAATAGGAGGTATCTGATGGTATGGGATACAGTGACACTATCAGAGGACTCCATATGTACTCATAGAACTAAGATTACAATACAAAACCTTTGTTCTGTTTCATACACGCTTCACCCTCTAGCAGACTCTACAGGCTTTGGAAAAAAATCATATTTATCATTGGTCTCAGCAACAACGCTCCAAAAAGACGGGGACACAGTTTTCTGACATCCCACCACTTTGGTGAGGTGCATAAAGTGAAACTCAATCCTTCAGGACAGCCACACTTCTAGATGCTTTCTATCCCGTGCCCAAGAGGGAGACATGGAATAACAGCTCACTAAATTAACATGTCTGCAACCATCTGAAAAAGTTTGTGTAGAGACGCCAACACCACACTTTCTGTGCTGGCTTCCAGTTTGTGCCAGATGGCATATAATACTAAATATTACAAATGCTTGTGACATCGTATTAATACATATTAGGACACATGTCTCTTATATCTACTTATCGTTGTGAAGTTCACATTTCCCTTTCATCTGCTCCAGCAACCTGCCAATAGATTATAGGGCCAGAAGTTCTTTTGCAAGGATTAGTTTTAGAGTTATATTGAATGTTTATTCTCAAACAATCCCTAATCTGATCTAGTCTAATCTAATCCCATGTAAAGTGATCACCGACAGGGACATCACCTCCCCACATATCCAGCCACACTAACACTACGCCTCCACATTGCCTCAAAGACGACGGGGGGTTATTCGGCTGGGGTTCAGTCAAAATGTGCATTTCAGTTCCAAACAAATGCAGTTTTGGATTTTTGAAATATAGGATTAAAAAATAAATTTCAAGTATACGGTTTTGGCGATGTTTTTTGCATTTCTTTGGTTTGGTGAATTCCCCAGTAGTCTATTTGGACAATGGCTGAAATTTAATCACCACACAATATAATTTGTTTTAACTTTAATGCAATGTAATGCACATTTAAACCAGAATTCTTTCAGACAGCAGCTATCATTTATAGAATCAATGATTCACAACATTAAAAAATGATCACTTTCAGTCTCCTTTGTGCACTAATCCACTTCTTTTCCATCTTACATAAATGTTACCAGTCCAACACGCACTCACTGCATGGTGCAGTATGTACAACCGGAACAGACTGGTGAAGAGTCTTTGGTTCACAGATCCAATCATAGAAGCTTAGCATTTAGATTCTATTCATCACACAGATGTCTCCACTCTTTACCACAGGAATGATCAACTTGTCCTCCAAAACCAGAGACAATCCACTCTCCAAAAGGCCTGTGCCTTTGATTGGATTGGTCTCTAGTAAATAAAATCTTTGTAGGTATAGCACTAAGAAACTTTTACCTGAATAACAAAGTACATCTCTAATCCATTCAAGTCTGTCTTAGGAATTATCCAAGGAATATTAAAATGTTCAAGGCTAGTCAAGTACTTTGGTCCAGACTGAAATACTGTATTTCAACATTTTCTGCTTGGATTGGCGTGCAGTTTGTTTGGATGAAAGCGCAGGAATTTGGTGAGCCATTGACTTTTCATTTTTTGCCATCATTACGTTAAAAAGTTGTTCTGTTCAATGCTTGCAATGTTTGCACAATTACTTATTGACTTGTTAAGAGACAATTATGATGGCACAAGTGTAAAATCAGATCAGCATCATAGCGTAGTGGCATATCATTTATCTCAGCATTGTGTAGTTAGTAGTTCAGGACATAAATAGGACCTAATCTGTTGACTACTAAACAGAGTTAAAGAGAAATTGTTTTCCTGGCTTACGACTTGGCTCAGGGTCTCTACATCTCTACATCTAGAATCTCATCTTATCCTTAATTTGAGGAGGATGCTAAATCTAGAAAACCCTTTCACTTCATGAACATATTTTTTCCTCACCTGTTGTTTAGCTCACTGAAAATGACTGCAACCCGTCTCAACTGCACCAGTGCCTGTTTCAAACACTAGATAATAACAGCCCTGTAAACGTCAAACTCAAAGCTCATCTCAGTTCCTTCTGAACCTGACCTTTGGCCTTTTGGAAATTCTGAATTCTATTTAACTCACTCACAAGCCCTTCCTCTTAGAACCACCAAGTCCTGTCCACTAAAGACAGAAAGACAGAGCTTCTTTTACTCCTTTCCTCTCATCTTCAAATGCTTGCCTGCACACACAGAGGACTATAAAAATGCAAATAAAAATCATGTTTACAAAGACGACAGAAAGAGGAAAGAGACCCCTCTCCCAAAGCTGTGAGCTTTGTCACATTTTGATATTACTTTAGGGATCCTCTTTTTTTCTGTAAAGTGTGCCACCTTACCACAATCACTTCGATATATCAGGCTTTTGGGCATCGATTGTCATAGTAATGAATTAATTCAGACGTTCACTGAGATGAAGATCAACATTTTAGGATTTTATCTCTGTCTCTTAGATCTAAACTGAAACTACTTTAGCCAGGATAGTTCTGAGGCCATAAAGTCATCCACACAACGAGAAAGAAACACTTTCCTTTATGATTAAAACAATAAATCTGATTAGGGTTCTCCTTCATTTTTACAAGGACTCTGCAATGTGTAGGAGTTTTCTAACCCAGTTTATTTCGTTCCTCTCCCCAGGTGTGCCCATCCAGCATGTGAAACCTGATAGCAGATTAAAGTGCAAACCCCAAAGAGGGAAAATGCTTTTAGGAACTTTTAAAACTGTGTTTAACCATATGTTTTTAGTGCCCACTAAAACCAACACTATACACCACATGGCCGTGGACAGACACAGTGTCCAAGTACATAGGAGAGAGAGAGAAAGGAGGAGGAAGGACTTCTCTACTCTTTTTTGACATGTACGCACATTCCTTTTCTTGATATCAGGCCTGAATTTGCATGGTTTTACCATGCAGGCAGGCAGCACAATTCAAAGAAAAAAAAGTTGGTCAGTATATCTGTCTGTTTGTCCAGTGCATTGGTCCAGAGATATCTTATGCTTCATACAAATTCTTCTTTGCTAAAACTTTTCTTTAGGATGTAAGTAACTTAAGAATTAGTGGCAAAGGATGCATTAAACTTGCTTTGGACATTGATGGACCCCATTAGATGAATGATTTTTGCCATCGCTGTATCTTTAATTTACTGAGCACATTTGTGTTCCCCAGTAAAAATGTGTTCACACAAAGATTAAAAAATCTGTGACAAAGACAGCTGCTATTCATTGTGAATGAGACTGAGCTTTGCAGCCATCCACTCCCCACTGAGCAAAACGGACTTAAAAAGCACACAGCTACACTAAAAGGGGGTACCATAAAGTCAAAACCAAACGTGACAAGGTTCACAGAGAGAGTGCTCTTTCCTCTTTCTTTTCTCTCATAAAAATTACTTTAATTTGCACTTTTTTCCACTTTTACATTTGAGAAAGGCTCAACTTTATGCAAATAAAATGCAAGTGTGATTAACAGTCAAGCACGGATCATCCTGATTTTCCCCCTTTGTGGTAGCAGGTGTCTCTTGAAACAACATTATTATAGCAACCTGTGTATCTTACTTTTCTTGTCATGGAAACAAAAACACTGTTATAATTATGACATGTTGGCCCAAGGAATGCAGGGAGCCATATTTTACAGGACTGTCTTGTCTTGTTCTTAAACATCTTAGATACATTGTTGTCTATACATAATAATCACTATAGTTTAACAAAGTAGCTAAAATATATTTAAATATATACAAAAAAGAAAACAAACTAAGAAGCATTTAAGGGTGTTGCTATTCAATGGCATCATGAATGCAGAATATTATTGATATGAAAATGAAAGCCATAAACCCCTGCTGGCATGACGCAAATATTTATGACTTTGATACACAATGAATGGACTGTGAACTTTCATGGTCTTTTGATTGCTTTTAGCTGTAGTCACCTTTGCTATACTTTGTCGTGTCCTGAAGTTTTATTTCACTTAGAACTGTTCCACTTTTTTTACAATTAGCAGAACAAAATGCCTGTAATATTAATATGCTGAAAATTATATAAAAAAAGGAAAGATCATCATTTAGAGAGGGCACTGAGTCAGTATGCACTGCCTCATCTGAAACAATTTCCTTGTTTAGGTGCAAGATTAGAAAAAGTTTTTCCTTTTTTCTAAAATAAAACCACAATGAATGTGAAAATATATACATTTTGTTTTTAAGACTGTGTGTGCTGAGTGATGTGTCTGGGAACATTTAATGCACAGGACAAATGATCTGATTATTATGAACTGCTTCTTTATAACCCATGTCATATAGACAAACATGGAAAATATTCTTCTTGTAAACAGAGGCTACAGAAGTCTTTGACCAGGTCACTGACAAGGGTGCCTCTGACCTCTTCATACATGTGCTTGTAAAAGCAACTACAGGGGGGTTCCAACAAGTGAAGAAATGCAAGCCATGTGACATAAGACAGTGCCTATAAATATGGCAGAGATCACAAGGGCACTTAATTCAGGGGTGGGCAGACTGCTTTTTTACCAGCACGTCTACAACATCTTAAAAAGGTTCTGTCGTGTCATATGAAACCAATAAAACCCAAACACTTCCTCCCCGGCAGGGAAAGGCCTCTTAACCAACCACAACTCACTGTCTGCCATCCTGCCAGACCGCCCTTTTAAGCTGTGTTCATTCTTCTGCATTTCTTTCTCTCTCTCTTTTTTTATTTGGTGTCATTTCTCACCATGACTTGAATTTATTCTTCATTCTACCTTTCCCCCACTATTTTAGGCCTTTGCTCTTTCTCTCTTTGTCCCTTTAAATGCAAGCAGAAGTACACTGTACATCTGTGGCAGGGAAAAGAGTACTGATTCACGGCTTGAGAGGATTAAGGTGAAAAGGAGTGGCCAGCACTCAGCAAAGCAAAAACAGATATTTTTTTTCATAAGCTAACAAAATGAGGCAAATACACCACTGTACTAAACACTTCCACATGCACTTTACTTTGTTGTGAGGACTTGGAAAAAGCAAAAAGCAGTGAACATGATTTTACAGCCATACCATTAAATTAGTTTGTGACACAGACACACACAAAAGGTACATCTGTAAAAGCAATACGCAGTAGAATGAAAACCTTCCTGTCTCTCTACTTGTGGATGCTACTGTAGCTCCCATCCCCCAGTCCTATTTCCACAAATTATTTTTTTCTGATGATGACATAGATCAACTCCCCATCTATTAACAGAGAATTATGAGCTCACCGGAAGAATCAGCGGGCCTGCAAGACTGTTTCCCATAATGACTCACTGTTCCTGTATAGTTACCTATCACAGCTTCTCAGTGGACAATGACCCAAACAAACACACACACTTATTGCAAGAAGATGCTTGTGTAAAAACATTGTTGGTGAGCTTCACTACACACTTAAAAGGGCCAGAAAAGCAAACAGTAAAATGTAGCAGTTTGTTTTAACTCATCAGTGTGATGAGTAAAATGACCACAGCCGAAGTGGCTAAGTTACTGCACATTAGAGCCATTAAGCAACATAAGTCATTATAACTCTTCAAAGGTGCATACAACGATCAATATACTGTATAATTAACCTGTCTATAATTATTAACAGTGAAAAACATGAATATCAAAATATTATGCATACAGTACTTGAACCATCTTTAAAAAATATCATTCAAGAATGCACCATATTGCTAAACCTAGTAAAATCCCTTTTGTATGAATGAGATGTTAGTGGAATGATAATTCTTTTTAATGATTTACATTTTCAAGGAAAACCTGTTTGCATTAGAAAAGACAATCAAAGCCTCTTCTAACATGGTGGTGTGCCCCTTCATACTTTATAATTAAAATATGAATTTCATATTTGCATTTTGACTGTATCTATCTTATTCAAACAAGGTAAGAGAATCTCTACTTGGAAATCTGACTTAGCATAAAGGTTATTTTTACTCAGTGAGTGTTGCAGTTGGCACTTGAATCCTTCTTCATACCAGAAATGCACCTTGTGTGCCTGAAGTGCTTTGTAGGTCTGGACAGAGAGGGAGGGAAGGATATGATGACTGATTACTGGATTACAATTCAGACTTCCAAGCGCTGTGTTCACTGTTTCCACAGCAGTTTGTCCGGTCACGCTTAAATTGAATAAATGTTCTGCAATCAGATGATATCAAGGTTATTTCAGAATCTCTATTTTGGTATCACTGTTTAGTTTAAGAAAACAATGTGTACATGTGTTATGGTTTTGCTATTTATAGAATTTCTATATTAACCAAATAAATTAGCAATTGTACTTGTACTGCCAGTACAGTACAGTAGTACTACCTGATTGGTAACATGGGTAACATGCACATAAGGTTGTACACACTTGTTACATGTAACAGCAATACAAACACAAACCATACATGATCTATCTCTCAGGTTGACAGCACATCCTTTCCCTTTGCCTGTCTTGGGGACAATGGAATTCTTTAATCAGGCCATGGCCTGCTAATGAATGAAGGCAGATAGGCAGCCGAGGAGAAGAGAGGCAAAGAGGAAGGCAATTTCTGGAAATGATTATAGACTCATTTCCTTGTTTATCCTACCTTTGAAAGAGAGAGACCCTCTGCCCTTCACCCCCATAGGTCCTCCACTTATTGTTTCACAACTGGTGCCCCCCCCCCCCCCCCCCCACACACACACACACACACAGCACCCATCTAAGGCCCTTATTGGTCCACCCTTAATCGCTCTCGTTCCACACTCTTTCTCTTTTGCTCCTGTGCTTTGGCAGATTTGTTTCACTCTTTCAATAAACTATTTCTTTCATTCCTCCATCCTTTCTTTGCATTTCTCTTGCTGTCCCTCTTTCTTGCGCTCTGCTATTGTGGATTTGAGGGTCCCACTTGTAAACAATTTCCCCCCAAGATCAAGCTGGGTCCCGTCCCTTTTCATATTGGGGCTTTGGCGTGCCCCAGCCCTTATCTGCTTCAAGTGGGCGAGCTGGCTAGGACTGAAGTTAATGGCTGGAAATCTCTAACTAACCTCTCCAACAGCTGTCTCCAGACTCCCCTTTTTCTTGTCGTCTCTTTTGACCATGTTTCCTGTGTTTTTTTCCCTTCTGTCTTTTACTCTCTCCTTCCTTGTGAAAAAATAGGAGATGAGGGCACAGGTTGATTAGGAAAAAAACTCTGGGAATTTTTCCAGAAATTTGCCTTTTCCTCCAACAAGTGGCTCAAGGCCGGAAGAAAATGAAGGAGGTAGAGCAGGAGGGAAAATGAGGCTCTAAAGCTCCTTTTTTTCTCCCTCTCTCTGTCCTCCTTTCAGTAAAAAGAAGCATAAGAAAAGACCCTCCATTTCATTTTGAAATACAGGTTCAAAGGCACTGGGAGATTTGGGGCCTTTGTGAGGGTTTGAGGGTAATGATGAGAGGGGAGGAACAACATCTAATTCCAAACAGCGTCTTTGCCTATTCGGCACACAATCTCTCCAAACCCTCAGCTGTAGAGCAGAGGCCTAATCCACACAAATCTACACTAGCTGGAGAAAAGCTGTTTCCAGTCTTCAAGTGGGTGAAAGTACTATTGGAGTGGAGGCTGCTGGCTGACTGCTGAATCCTCGTATCTGCCTGTTTAGCTTTCAAGCAAACACATAAATGGAAAGTCAGTGCCTCCTCGGGATTTATAAGATAATGGGTCTAATAATTAACACAACAGCAAATTATCATAGACAATTAACGTTATTCTTCTGTGGATGAATAGAACATGAATATAATATAAGTTTTTTCAAACAAAAAGTACTAAAAAAGAAAATGTTTCTTAACCCAGAAGTCTGAGAATATTTATTTTTAATTTGATACCCAAATATAATTTGTGTACAATTACACATTGCATGGTGTACATTGCATAATCTTGTAATTTAGGAACATGTACTTTAAATTTAATCTGTCTTTCAGGGCTTGTGTATTTTCATCAGTGTGCCGGACAATTTGTTCATTGGCTGACTGTGCGATGAGAGTGGACTATGCAATCCTCAGACAATCAGTTGCCCTAAAGAGACAGGTGACAACCTCCCATCACGCCACATCACGCCGTCTTTGTGCTGGTGACACTCTTAATTTGGCCTGGCAAGTAAGCATTTAACCTAAGATTACATTAACAGACATTCAAAGCAGGCCAACTGGCACACAAAGACAAAGACAAGAATGCACATGCACTCAAATACCATAGGACCAGACACACTACCAGAAAAAAATTATTTTTCACAGCTTAAAATCTGCCTCTGATGCACATTTATAGTGCTGTACGTAAAAAGCTGATGTGTTTTACAGATTGTCAAATAAATACATTTATTGATTCAAACATGCTGTGACACACACCCACACTAAAATGTAAATCATATCCTTGCTTCTGCAGATAGTACACGTACATTTGCACACACAATGTGCATGTGCAGGTTGCAGACTTCAAGCAAGTTGTGGCAAAAAACTAAGACAAAATGTAAATGTGCGAATAATGTACAAACACATGCACACAGTTGCCAGTGTTGTCATGCTGATGGTGGTCACAGGCATTGAGGACTGATGAACAAGATCTTGACTGACATGCCCTGATAGACAGGATTTTTTTTGTCCTCCTACATCACACTTACCTGTTCTTTATCACTTGGTTTCTTCAAGCCCTCCCTTCCAAGCCTTCCTTCCATGTTTTTTTCTCATTGCCTAGCAGATATTTCAGTGCCACAGGACCCTCAAAACCCTTCCCCCTCACTGCCTTTTCCTACTATCCAGTCATCAAACATGGGCACCAGCTCACAATGCCACCCTTTTCCCACCTGCTAAACACAAACAAAACCTCCCTCCTTCATCTGTCCTCAAACAAGGAGCCCCCCTACACACACACACACACACACTTCTTTTTTTCTGCACTGTCAGTCCTGTCCAGCTTTTCACTTACAATTAGCTGTGGCGGGCTTCGCACTCATCAGCTGTCGTGAGTTTAGCACCCAGTCATGAGGGGCTTTGACAGATCAAGCTAAGGCACCCTGACACCACTGGTGTGAAAGAAGATTCTAATTCTGGTTAATTAGCTGACGAGAGCATGTAAGAGTGGAGGGGGGAGTGGGGGAGGGACAGGGGGAGCTGAGGCGAAGTGGCAGCGCGTCGTAAGCACTTTCTGTCAACTTACTGTTGATCTCTATTCTCTCTCGCAGTCTCTCCCTCATCCATCCATCCATTTTTCTGTTTGTCTATTTCTTTCATTTTCCTCCTCTGCTTTACCTGAACTCATTTCCGCATCTCTCTGCTATGATGAGGCGCTTGACACTAAATCATTTCAGCTCCAACATTAGTCTGAAGTAACAGTATTTAACTTGTTAAACTTTGTTTTAAACTTTAAATTGACCAAATAATTATACTGAAAAGAAGCAACAGCACTTCAACATGTACAAAAAAAAAGTTAACCTGTGTTAATTTAGTTTTTTTTATGAAAAAACATGAGTTGTACCCCAACGTTCCCATTATACTGTAATATCAAGGGATTAATTATGGACAAGTGTACTGTTGTTTAACATTATATGCTTGTCTATTAAAACGACCTGACACATATCCTGGCAATCTAACAACAGCTACATCAGCATGTCTTTGCATCTTGTTGGATGCTGACCCATATTCAGATACTGCTGACATGGATGTTTGTTTGAAAAATTTACCAAGACCCATACATTCTCTGTGTTATATCATATAACGTTTTAAAGAGTATACACATGTTTAATATTTAAGTCTGACATCACATTACTATTATTATTATTGTTACTATTATTACAATACATTATTAGGTATGTTAGATTTAGCAAATTACCAGTAAAAATGTTTACTGGAAACATATTTGATGTTTTTTCTCTGTTGTATCTGACCATAACTGCAGCAGGTGTCAGATTCTGCACTTTATGTCTATGATTAATTGGTGTTCTGTAACTCCTGTGCAGTTCAACAATGTAACACTTCTTGGACGTCTTGTTGTTTGGAATCATATAGTTTTTGTCAAAATATAAACACCCCAACTATCTATAAATCTAAGTAATTGGTATTTTCTTGTGTAGTTTATTATCACTAGGCTATTCTCTAAGCGGACAGTATCATGTGCTGTTTGGACGGCCTAGTTCTCGTGGTAGTATACATTTACCACTGTATATGCAATGAACAAACAACACAGATGACACAAATGATGGTCAATTTTAGCAACGCCAAGAATGAGAAATACTAAATGAGTTTGAACAAGGCACTTGGATGATAATATACACTACCGTGCAACACACAAACAAAAGTAAAGGTAAAGTAAAGATGCACAAAAACATGGCTACACACACACACACACACACACACAGAACACCATCAACACAGATATACACACACAATCACATGAATACAAATATATGTTCAAAAATGCAGATGTACAAAGCAAACACATACAACACAGTGCCAGAGAGCCTAGCTGTCTTGGAGGGGGCCTTGACATAATGCAGGCTTAATGCAGAGTGGCATTTGTGATGTCAGATTCTTTGCACCACCGGCTGGGTAGTTAATGGCCATTAAAGGCTATCGAGATGCTTGGTGTAGGACAGCGTGACCCAGTATGTGTATGCATCAATGACACCTCTATGTGATGGTGACCCAGCCTAACAGACTTGGATCACATCAGATGTCAGTGAGTTTCTTCCAAAATTTGCTATATTTTTTTTTCCACATGTAAAGCCGCCTCACATGACTTGCGCCTGACCATATTCTCAACCATCCGCTCACTCTAGCTCCCTGGCCGTATCAACACATTTACTGAGTTAACCACCCATGAATGTCTACATATCAGACCATGACCCAACAGTTAAGCCCGGCGCCGGGGCCCCTGTGTGCCGCACACGGACTAGGTCCATCCAACCGTGGCCAAGGTGGGCCCCTGCCACTGGCTTCAGCCAGACGCTATGGGTAGGACTGATGGTTTTGAAATGATATCTATTACTGTTAGTGACAGCAGTCCCGGAAAGCGTGCTTTGATGCTCCTACAGACTGACAAGCCGTGCAGAGTGACGCTGATGGCTGTGGGCACAAATCAGAATCGCTTTACTGCATCGGCAGCGCCCCGGCGCCACTATGCTTTCCTTAACCTCGGCCTCAAACCTCTGCCCTGCTCTGCTATACCCCCCAAACTCAGTAAGTAGTAGGGAGGAAAATCAGGGGAGGCAAGAGGAAGAGAGTATGTGGTACAGCGAAAATGACTTGAGTGTTAGTATAAAGTTAGGAAGAGGAAGGAAGGAGGAATGAAGATAGAATGCAAACATGAGAAAGTTAAAGAAACAAAATTTATGCATTTGTTTATTATCATAAGGTCCTAAACTCTGCACTTTGCTCCATCACATCTATGTCACTCTCTCCTTTTTTACCTAAATCCTAAATGTCATCCACCCTCTCCTCAATTGGCACTCATCTCAAACTCTCCTCTTTTTGTCTTTTCTGGTTTACTTTCAGCTTTCCCTGAGGTGTTTTTGGAAATGGAATGAGTGCACAAATATAGAGACTGAGGAGGGATGAGTTAAAGCGCAAAGAAAACCATGCAGAATTGTCAAAACATACAGGGAAATTCTTCAAACTTCCAAAATGGGCCATGCTACTGGAACAGAATCCCCAATGGGGAAAAGAAACTAGTTAATCCAGGATGTGTTGACATTTCTTTGGCTTGAAGCGCTTCCATTTCCACCTATAATTGAAAACATCTTACAATGCAACAAATGAAGGCTGATGTCTAACACACAGTTTTACATATTCATCAAAGAATAAAATTTTAAACATATCCTACATACTCGAGCAAGCTAAACTATATATTATAGATGGACAGTGAATGTGTAATATTGTCTCTTTATGTGCTACATTATATGGCTTATTTGAAAAATACAGTGTATATATTATCTATTAAATCTAGGACATGCAGTATTGTTTGTATTGTCCTGTGGACATGATTTCTGTAAAGTTTCTGAAACCTGCTTTATATCTTTCAATCCCTTTGTTTAATCTTCCAAGCATCCAAGTTGTGTGCTTATATTTCTTTTTCTCCATTTTCTCCCCCTTGTCCTATTCTCACTCAGGCTCTCTGTTACTGGACCATCAGCCATTCTGGGACCTCCTTCTCCCCTGGCTGTCTGTACCTCATTCCATATGTTTTGGATCTGGATGTTTGTCCTTCAGAAATCTTAGCCTGCTCCTTGTCAATCTCTCTACCTCATGCTGATGTTGTCCTTGTCTGTTTCTCTGTGCGTTTGCCCCTTCTCCTATATGTATGAATGACTGCTTTCGTGCTTGGGTGTTGCATCTTGTGTGTTTCAGTAGTCTGTTCTCTCTCCAGGACTTCATGGTGGAGAGGAGTTCATGTTTTCTTAGGACTGAGGGTATTGTACACTGTACAGATTGTAAAGCCCCTTGAGGCTAAATTGTGATTTGCGAAATTTGGCTATATAAATAAAATTGACTTGATTTGATCTAGCTTTAGCAACACTCATATATATCATGTCTGTCATGTCTCACAGATAGTTTCTCTGCTGGCACTAAGAAATCTCATCAGTTAAGTGATGCTTTGGTCGCCGGACTGAGCTGAGCTGAGATAACATAACAATATACAGTATATATGTACACAAAGACACACACCACTATACATAAATGTTCTTCTGTGATACATACACACACACTGGTGCAGACACAGCTGGAGATAAACACGATGGCGAGTGAGTGCATGCGATGAGGCTACAGTAGCGTCTGACTGTGCGAAGTGTGTATCTGTGTGTCAAACACACTTCCCAGCATCTGAGCACCAGCACGCAGCTCCTCAGAGGGAGAAAGGAGAGGTAGTGGTGCCCACTCAGCTGAAAGGCCTCTGGCCACCATGCCAGCACAATCTCTTCAGCACATTGGGACCCCCGTCGCTCGCTACGTTTCTCTTTCCCTCTCTGCCTCTCGCCTCTCCCCCAACCCGCATTTATTTCTGTCAGCTTCCATATTCTTGTCTTCACAGCGTGTTTGCCCCTACTCACTAGACATTTCTAGTCCGTGCAGACGAGGCGCTGCCGCCAACTGTGGGGTCCCCTGGTAAGATGGTAAATAGGCACACCAGCTTCTGCAGGCAGGCTCCCCAGTTGTACTTAGCGCCTGGGGACACGGAGTCAGACCTTCCCCTTATTCTTATTCTCTACAGGGACGATCAGTAGGCCTGTTAAGGCCCTGGTGTGACATTGCCTGTCCCATACAATACACTAACACAGGCACGCGGCTCTTCCCCTGTGGTCGTACGGCCTCCATATGCACACATCACTACAATAAGGGGTCCTTCAGTGAAGGGTCCAGCTTCCCTGATATTGGGGATATTATCTGGAAAGATTGTTGCCAGTGGACAGTAACAAAAGGTCAGAAGAGCATTCACTGATCATGGGTGAGATAAGCTCAATACAGGACAATAGGAGAGAAACATTTGTGGGTTGAGAACTGTAACATTACTGTATATAGTAACACAAACAACTGAGATTTCCTAAAAGTAACTTGTAGGGACTTTTGTTGCAAAGGTTTCATACTGTACAATCTTCAGCAACATACATACTTGTAAGAACACATTTTTTTTCTAATGCTAAATAATAAATGTTTCATCATAATACTACATACTTAATGAAGATCCCTAACAGTATTAAGAAATATCAAGAAATTAATTTGTAGTACAAGCTTATATTATGTTTTAACTTTAAATAATCAACTGTGGTAATTTAGTAAACACATTCAAGTTTTTCTAACTTTGACATTTGAAGTAGCACAAAAAACTAATAACTGTACAATTAAATTGCACTCTTAATGGGATCTTCCACTAAAATAAAGACCCTTACTCTGATTAGGTGCCATACACAAACTCTGCAGTCTCAGCTCAAAGTTGAGAAAAAGATCTTAAACATGATTAGCATATGAAGCATATGGTAGTGAAAATGATGAAATACTAAATTGGCGTGAGAGAGAGGAAAGTGATAAAAAAAAGTTGGCCAATATAAACAATTCATGCTGTGAAACACAATGAAAAACTGAACATGACTGGAAATGTCACCACCATCAAATCTAAAACCTAAATCTTTTCCATCCTAGCTTGCCCTTTCATTGGGTTGCTCAGCCAACTCAACTTCCTGTCGTCTATGTAGTTTCCTGATGGTTCTTTTCTGATGGACAAACTGGAGCCAGCGGGTCCATCTATCTGACCTTTAATGAGATGAGCAGGAGGTAGGGCTTCAGGAATTGATAGCTGACATTCTTGTAGGTTCCGTCCTGCTCCTGCCCCTGCACACCAGTTAGGGGAGATAAAGGCTGTATAATGACCGACCCCGGGGTATTGATTTACAGTGCTAACCCTCAGGACATCTTTATAGCAAAGACAATAGTCTCGACACAGAGCATGGTCATGGCTGTCACCATGTCTCATTTGGCTTGTTGTACACCAGTAGCCATATCTGTAAGATTGCTAATGGATAAGAAAAGAACCATAAATCAAGAATTATCACTGAGATTTGTGTTGAATTAATGAGACTCTTAGAATCACTTTCCTAACAATGAAGAATATAAAGAAAACTAAAAATACACTAGAACACAACATAAATAAGTTATAGCAATTGCATGCCTCCACTAACCAGTGACGCTTTAGTTTACATGCACGTCTGTCCAGAATCAGACTTTAATAAGTTTATGCATGAGTCCAAGTGGATGTTTTTGCCAGATGTAATGAAATTCTTTCCAGGCGTTTCTGAGATATAGCACTGACGAGATATTATATATTACACACATGAGGTCACAGTGACCTTGACTTTTGACCACAAAAATCAAATCAGTTCATCCTTCATAGCAAGTGACAATTTGTGCCGAATTTGAAGAAATTACCTCAAGCTGTTCCCGAGATTTCAAATAAGACATATAAGAATTGGGTAGCATATGGATAAATAACCCAAAAACATAATGTCTCTATCCCTGGCTATCGCAAAGGCATAAAAAAGATAACATCAGAATTTTGTGAAAAGGTAGACTGATGACAGGAGATTTTTATAGAAACTGAGATTGATGGGGAGCAAACGACAGTGAGCCTCAGTTAGCATTTATCTGTATATGAGTATCTGCGTATAACTACGCCCTACAATTACATACTTCCTCACTACGAGAAATACTACAAAAAGAAGCATGCAAAAGAGCAGGTGACAAAAACGGCAGGTTTACACAGAAAAATTCAGAAGCCACTTCCTTCTGAGAAAACTTGGAACGTGTTGGAATTTGCCACCTCAAATCTGGAACTAAACTAAGTATGATGCCAAATGTAGATGAATCTACATGTAAATTTGAATATGTTTAAAATCAGATTAACACATTGGTACTCAAAAAGCAGTGAATTTTTATTTACTCCATTATGTAATGCTGGTGGGCTCAATATATTAGGTGCATAAAACAGTAAATTAAATCTTGATCAAACAGAAATGCTAAAAATGCAGTAACATAAATACAAAAACACTGACTAAAAGACATGCAAGGGTTTTAAAGTCAAAGGAAATTGCTGTTTATAACTTTAATTTGTTGGCCTTGTTCCATCACGACAGATGAACTCAGGTGACAACTTGCGTCCTTCCTTCATGTGGACCTCCATAGCCTCCCCACCGCCAGTGTTTTCTGGCAGGTCATAAAAGATAATTGCGTTGCCTGGGCTTTTTAAGAGTTAGCCAACAAGTGCTCCAGGGTGGTCAAGGGGACTTAATGTGCATTTACCATGACACAGACAGTCAGACTATACCTAGCCACCCAGTAGACAGCTGATAAGACATCAGTCTGCCCCACCTCTCCAGTTTAGGGAAGAAAGGAGGAAAGATGGGCTGCTTGAGGAATGATTGTGGCTTTCCCAATCCACTGTGCAGTAGTAACTGCCCTTTGAACAAGTGTGTGTATACTTACTGTATGTGTGCATGTTTCTGTGTGTGTGGGCTACAGCAGGCCCAGACCCAGCAATCTACAGGGAGTCGTTGCCCTATAGCCCCAGTCCTGCTATAACTTCATTAGGTGTGTGGAGGTAATGGCACCGTGGTCCAGGAGCTCGTAACATGGAGCCAGAGGCCCATCAGCTGCCCGCCAGCCCAACCCACACAGATACTGCACTGGTATGCTTCTGTATAAGCTCTGGCTATATGGATAGAATTAACATTTTAGCAAAGAGCCACTGTAACTTAATAAAAAGTGTTTATAACTTGAAGTGAGTGGAATTTTTTAACAACATGGGGATTAAATAAGTATGTGACTAGACACATCTAATTCTGCTGGGCAATGTGAAAAAAGACTGAACACTGAGCAAATGTAGACGGACGAAAGTAATTGATTCTAAAGTTCTAGACAATCCATATCTTTCACACCACTGATCTAATAAAACTGGTTCAAATGCAGTCCAAATTCTGCTGACAGCCACAGTTGTGGTGACTGTTTTGTTGGAGTCAATGAGAGAATGAGTAAAAAAAAATGCTGCTTCTTCAAAAATAATATATTAAACCCCTACACAAAACAACATAATCTCAAAATCTTGCACCCCAAGGTGTAACAATCGATTCCAAGTGGAAAGGATTAAATTGCATTATATCATTGTCTGTAGCCTATTGTTTTATTAGTTGTCCCTCACCCTTGACAGTCAGCCATCTGAACACAAAGTCAGAAATATAGAGTTTCTGTACAGCATGGATGCCAGGACAGATAGGAAGTAGATATTCCATATATAATATTTTTTTTTTACCTTTTCGCAATAAAAAAAAAAATCTAACTCTTCGTTTTCGAGGCGTTCTCATTTAATGCTGTGATGAAAAAAACATATTGCCAAATCACAGAATATAAAATTTAATTTATAACAGGAACAAACCCTTTCCTGGTAATGAAAAAGAACACTCAATATAGACTCAGTTCTCACAAGACTTAACCATGAACCACTTGTCATTTCTGGTATCTTCCATAAACTAAAAGGTACAACTCATTTGAATAATCAGCCTGGTCATAGACGGACACACACACAAACACACACACACTAATTGAGTTGCATATCCCATTTCCGAAGAAAGCCTCTGTTTATTTATTTGCTATATGTCTGAACTTGCCTGGCTTGATGTTGTTGTGTTGTAAGTGAGTCAGAAAGGGGCCCTTTATTAAATCACTGGCTCTCCTGCTGGAGTGAGACTATCCCACAGATCTATGGTAATACACAGCCTGAGGTGGAGGACAATTCCATTAGTGGAGTAGGACAGGGGCTAGGGCTGATATTGCTGCAGACGGGGCCCCCTCCCTACCACAATACCTCTCGGCTTACTGGCCGTCAGCCTGTTTAGCCTGAAGTTTTATAGAGCTAATCAGCACTGTTTGCTCAAGTTGAATAAATCTGCCTTCTGCACCTGAGTGGTAGATATACAATAATGTATTGTTGTAATGAACAAAGTACCTGGCTCCTGAAAAGATTTAGAGCAAACGTAGCAAGACAGTTGATTCAAGAATAATGAGCCTCATACAACTAAGGCTTATTTTCATTGTTTTAGCCTATTCCTTTGCATTGTAATAACACTGTACCCACCAAGTTAATTGCTGAGATATAGGAATATCTAGAAGGATCAAACTGGTTTCTCTCAAAATTCACCATTGCCTCTGACAGAAATGATGAACACAAAGCTATACAAGCAACACCCTTTTTATTAACATCAGTGTAATGCAAAACAGGTGCAGTGTCCACTGTACATCCTGTCCCACCACACAGTAAAATTTAGTTTACATTTTTTAGCTGACCTTCACTAACCTAGGCCAAATAAGGGAGCAGGAATCGACCAGACTTTAGTAAAGCCTGTGATGAAAGCCCACCAATCTTGTTTTTATTGTCCACTCTCCACCAGGCGGAGTGTTGTGAGAACTCTAGAGAGTTGTGGCTGCTGTTTGATCACACCATGGGACTCTGACCTGTCACTAGGTGGTGGCAAACATGGCCCACACACAGAGCAATGAGCAGCCATGTATGTATATGTGTGTATATGTTTCCCACACACAGCGCCACATACCTCACAAGAGGAGGCAGGTCACAACGTGTCAGGGTGTTGAGGATCCATAATGGCCATTTAGCCTTCAACAGCTAATATCAGCACTGCTGATTTACAAGGAATTGGGCTGTTTGGTCATTGGAGTAAGAAGCAGCTTTTATCAAACCTGTTTGACATTAGCTGGGACAGACATCTTGTACAAAACAAAAATACATTCATAGATATATGCAAAATGCATAACTATATATCTATGCTACATACATATAATTTGTATGTACAAAGAATCAGGTTTTATACCAGCATGTACCATACACCCTTCTATGTTAACTAGCATGGCACTGGCTCTGGTAACCAGCTGTTTGCAGCCAGGCGGAGTGACAAAGGACCGGAGGGAGCCACTGAAACTCTAGAGACTATGACAGAAGCGTGGTGACAAGTGATGCCGATGCTTTCCCTCCCGCTTGTATCCCCACGGTGCACAGGAGAGCACCCTCAGCAACAAGACAAGACGGAGATCACGCACCATGCTAGGCTAATAGCCACGATATGCTCTGCTGAAGTCAACTCTGATAGAGGGCTGACTCTGTGATCGCTGCTGATAGCGGAACAACGTGAGTCGTAGATGTCGGGTTGTATATACGGAAATGGCAACATTACTTGTGTCCTGGATAGTTTTTGTATTCAGCAATGAAAACTTAAAAGGAAATTGCAAAAACTCTAGAGTAACATAAATTGGATGGGTAATTGCTTAAGATTGGTGATCTGCAGGATTTGACCTCAGATTTACCTTCACCACAGAGTGCTGAAAAGTATCACATTAGTGCTAATGGAGACTGTTTGTGTTTGTTATATCTATTTGTTGCTGAGGCATGGTGTAAACAACATGCACATGAAGGTTGGACTAGACACACATACATGTACAGAAATTCAGTTTTGGCCCTTAAAGCTTAGAGTTTTTACATACAAACATACACAAACTCTATTTGCCCCTGTGACCAACTGGAGACCAGAGAGACATTGACATGACCCAGATAATAGGCCCAAAGTCTTGCCTCCACAATTTGATCAATTTGCAGTTTCCTCACAATCGCAGCCACCGCGCTGTCCCCTGCAGCTACTGTGTAGACCCCCACGCCCAGTCATGCAGACGCATCACTGCTCACCACAACAAGATGCTCTGCCTTTATCCCCTTTTCCCCCCAAATCACCGCTAAGCCTGCCTGATGCCTGCTGCCGGGACACAAACATGCTCTTGCTCCTGTCATCTCTACACAAGCACAGATACAAGGGAAAAAGGCTGACAGTTTGTCTTGTACCATATGCCACGTGGCAGCAAAGCCTAACTGATATGGCCAGAGTTTGGACCATAGCCAAGGGCTCTTTTTTTAAAATTAGTTTTATTTTTTTCTTCCTTGCATGTGCCTGTGTCTGTGTCTTGGGTGGAAATGTGAAACAAAATCACTGTCTTGCCCTCACCATGCTGGATATACTGTCATGCACCCAGCCAGTGCAGGGAGCTCCTTTGATCATTATTTGTACAATATTTCAGACAGTGGTCACGATAGGCCTGTGGAAGCCACAGAAATAAGCTCTCCTGAGCTCACGTGAGATTTGCTGGACTGAGGGGATTCCAAGAAAATACAAGTTTTTGCAACAGAAAAAAAAATGTGTTAGGAAGTAACCTTTCCTTTTCTCTTTTTCTTTGCCTCAGAACATATTGGTCTTATGTACAGCCTTTTTTAATCATGGATTCACCTGTGGGGTCTTTCCATATACAGTGCAAGGAATTCGAGCAACATTGTTAGTAGTTACTGTTATGGTTATTACTGTTATTAGTTATGTACTGTAGTAGGTGTAGTGAAGGCAAATTTGTAGCTGGTGATGTATTTAACCCTTGAGGAGTAGCATTGCTTTGATCATTTAGAGTGA
This sequence comes from Ctenopoma multispine, assembly GCA_034779795.1. Taxonomy (NCBI): domain Eukaryota; kingdom Metazoa; phylum Chordata; class Actinopteri; order Anabantiformes; family Anabantidae; genus Ctenopoma; species Ctenopoma multispine. The sequence continues at coordinate 8,579,905 of JAUYWH010000004.1, forward strand.
AGAGACAGGTCAAACACCCTTGGGCCACCAGCACATTTCATAAAACTGTAATAATTTTTTTTAATTAGTGTTGCAAAGTGCATAAATGTGTTGTAAAATAGTTTATATCAGGTTTAGGCTGTTGTCCTAATCTAGAAAAAATGATGTTTAGTTTATGTTCTTTTGTTTTCATTTAACACAACAATGAAACAACAAAAAGAAACAGAAACCTGCTTTAGAGGGATGCTGCTGTCAGCCAACACCTCACTGATGTGTCATCCTTCACAGCAGCTAAACCTGGAACTAGGATGAAGTGGTCACCATTTTCGCTCTGATGATTCCCATTCCCGCCTTCACCCAGGCTACCGCGAGAAGGTTAGAGGAAGCCACGGGTTGATGAAAGAAATGACAGGTGACTGACAGATGCCTTGAGGAGCAAGCAGTGGAAGGGACGGGCAATGGTAGAGGCGTGCTAGCCAGCGAGGTGCAGTGTAGTGCCACAGGTAAAGAGATGCCAAGGTGGAAGATTGACGCACCTTGATGGCACTGACAGGCATATGTGACACAGGTGAGAGGCAGAGTCGGGAGACCTTCCAGGCTCCTCACAGCTGCATCTTTGACCCCATTAGACAGCTGCACACACAAGCATCCTTAGAGAGGAGACAATTCAATCATGTGTGCTCATTTGCACAAACATGTTCACACTCACACTATTTTGTATTGGTAGGACAACTCAGGATGAAAGTAAATGTCTAATTCTAGCTGCTGTAAATACTGTGCAACGACTGGGTCATTCTTTTCTTAATACAATATTTCAAAAATGTCTCCAAATGTGTAGGAGATCACATATATAGGTTCTGTTTGGGGAGTAAATGTGCCCTATTGATTGGATGAAGGTATTAATCAGCATTATATTTTAGCATACAAATCTGGATCCTAATGGCCTTGCTCCCAGGACTCCATAACAGGTGCCTGATTAACCTATTGGCTGTGTGACTGTCTCATCCCCTCCTAAATGTCCATCGTCTCCTCCTTTTACACCCATTCTAATTCAATTTCATGTTCATTTAACTCAAGATAACCCTAACATTAGCAATGGATTCTAGCCATCTTCCTTTGTCTGAATTAACTAATGTGGAGCCAGCACAGTCATTTGTGGGTGACCATGACGTGACCTTTATGTTGGGCGGATACAGTATTTCCTTCAGCTCATAAAAATCTTGTCTTTGTTTTTCTTGGCCACTGGACAACTAGGTGACATATGTAAAATGCTCCAGTATTCTGCACAATATATGCACCATCATGGCACAAAGCCACTGAAAGCAAAATTACCACGTGTGACTGAAAACAGAGTAAAATATATAATAAGCGGTTGAAATTTTGATTATCTATTAGTTTTGCATTACTGGAGAGCACAAGTTCAGAGTAAGAGAGAGATGGAAACAAAAAGGTAAGGGGTAAAGCACCTAACTAGCATAAAAGCAGTTTAATATTTTTGAAAATGTGCTTATTTAATTGCTTGCTGAAAGTTAGATGTAAATATTGGTATCACTCTTCGCATAAAACTGGAAATGTAGTAAAATAACCTAAAATAACCTAGTTTTGTATGAAGTTGTTTTCCAACTGCTGCATGAAAGATTTTAACAACTATTTGTGGTTTTACAGAGGTACGAGTGGGAACATAAATGTTTTGTGCTACAGTTATACCAGCAATTACTCAATCAATAATCATTAACTTAATGATTTATCGCCTAGTAAAGTGTACTTGACAAAAACACACAATTGAAAGACTGAACCTACATCAACAATGGATTCCATCTGAATCTCTAAAGACAATGCATTTCTCTATGCAGATGAAATATAAATTAATCACAAGTATGATATTTTATTCAGAGGGCCTCCATAGCAAGCAGGGCACCCATCTGTCTCTCATCTCTCTAGTCAGCCATGTCATGTGGGACTGAAGTGAAAGAGGAAGAGAGTCTCTCTGATTGCCTGCCACCCAACTCTTTGCTGCTGCTCAGTGTCACTGCCACTCACCCGCCATTCTGATGTGTTCGTTCCTCTCCACCTCCATTAACGTCACTCTTGGCCGACACACTCGCAAATGGAAAGCCGAAAGCTGTCCAAAATAGGGAAAAGGGAAACGCTTCATTTATGTTTCAGGTGTACATGGACACTTGAAAGGCAGAACAAGCGTGATATATTTTTTTATTTCCTTAAGTAGTCTTGCATTAAGGAAAATATCTTCTGAATTTCAGAAGATGAAATGTTATTGTGTCCTGTGGAGCTAGTCTACAGCTAGAATATCCTCTGGTTGTTATCCTAGCAGGGTAGCTGAGGCTCCACTGTCAGTGAATGGAGATGTTTCAAGCAGACTGAGTGACGAGGTGTATAAGAGGTCAGCATTCTAAAGGGGCGCCCAATTGGATCATGACCCATGAGGGACAGATACGGGTAAGGGATTTAGCCTCGAAAGGTCACACTAGGGTCAAGGAGTGTCTTGCATTCCAGACTCTTAATCCGCTCCCTGCAGTCTGGAACGTCGGCCTTCTCTGCTCCATACACATGCCTATACACACAAAAATATGTACATGTCTAACATATTCTGTGTTGAATCTCTATGCCTTGCATGCCAATGAGCACAGGTTGTGGTGATAGACCGAATAAAAATTTTTATCTCCTGGCCCCAAGGCCGCCTCCTGCCCTATACCTTATGTAGAGAAAGTGTGGGTTTTGGGTAGCCCCCTCCACTTCCTTCCATGACCTTCCACTTATCCACCCATCTGCTACCAGGTCATCGAGTTTTCCCCACGCTGAGAAGAGGACTACCAGGGATGTGGATAATTTGTCAGGGCAGTCAAACCCACACTTTTCGTGTTTGTGTATGAGTCAGCAGGCAAGTATGTGTATGTACCATCTCTAGAATCTCTTAAACTTTATCACCAGCCCAGGCGATCCCAGACAAGTTAGTGTCCCTAGCTGCATAAGCAGTGCTCATGCCGGTAGCCATACTTTAGAAGCTGGGGCATCCTGGTCTCAGCAATCTGAGTTATCCATCAGCCCAATGCGACATGCATGCCACCCAACACTGTGCAGAATTTGTGCCCCCCTCCTCTAAACACTTACACATTACATGCATAGACACAGTATACAATGGAGACTGCACAGCATAGATCAATTTAGAAGTCTGACATTTATGTTGCCAATTCCACCACAAAACACACAAAAATAGTGACAAAATTGCATCGTCTGTGGCTTGGCTGCACGTCATACAGCAGTTTGTGTGCAGCAAAGCACACCAGGCATCAGCCTCCCACTGTTTGTGTTGGAGTGGCACTCCTGCTGGGCCTTCAGTTGCAACCTGCCCCCCTCACTTCCTATCCCACTATGCTAAACCAAACAGAGCCAAATAAAACACAGGCTAACATAATGTAGCAGCATGTCAGTGGTGGGCCCTGAGGCAAAACTGAAACATGAACCACTCTGTACCAGTCATTAGGACAAGAGTAAATGCAGCTACGATTTCTTCTTAGCCATCCAGCCCTTATGTTGTCCAGTACAGGGGCTGCGTGTGTGCATGTACCAGCAGCAGATTGAGTGATGGATCCTGTGTGGCTGTGGTGTGCTCAGTGGGCCAGAGAGAAGTCCCAGCAGGGGATTCCTTCACCCATGGCCCCCGGGCCACTGCAATTCATCAATCTCTCCACTGGGAATGACCTGCCATTGGATCGCAAGAGTTTCATACACATGATTGCGCTCACTCAAAGAGAGGACTCAAAAGCAGACAGACCAAGGTTTACATAATATGAGGAAATTTAGCACAATGAAAACAAGTTTCGCAAACTTCTACTGATGTTGATTTTTTTCAAAACAGAAGCATGTATTCACCGTTTAACACAGCGTGATCAGTGCATGTGTGGCACTGGTTTTAAGATTTCCTTTAATCTGCTCTCATTTCCGTATGTTAAACTCACACATCAAGTAGGTTTCGGTTGGAATGTGATGATTTGTACAAATTAGTCAAACATTTGTGAAACACAAATATTCCTTGAAGCAAAGGAGTCAATAATCTCATAAGTGAGAGATGACAGACTACAAAGACTATTCCGTGATGTTAGACATGACACTTAAATTATCACAAATCTGGGAATAAATGTGGAAATAAAGATACGGCCCATTGTTACTTTAAGTTACTCCATGAGGAACATAAAATGTTTTTCGTATTACTTGTGTGATGTAAATTCTCCCAGTCAGTCAGAGGTCCCATGTAATGTGGAGAATTTAAACACTGCATCCCATAATTGGTTGGTTTGACACTGATGAGGTGAGAGCCGATATCTCCTGGGCTCAACTAAATCTTTTAATGGTAAAATGTACTAAAAAAATTAAAAAAATCTTAGACAGAATTTTAGTGGCCACATACTCCAAGATGCTAAGAAAACAAATTAAAAAGAATTAAGACACATTATTTAAATGTGGTCTGGTTTACTTGTCATCACTTGTGCTGCTATTTCGGGTGAAAGCCTGTCTGTCTCCCTCTGAGGACCTCGCTGTGTTTGCCTTGAAGGCAGAAGAAGCATGAACACACAAATGTAAACACACATGCTCTGGCACAGTTCCTGACATCAGATGGGGGCCGGGTGTACAGATTCAGCAGAGGTGAGAAATAGCTAGCCTCCTCTTGTGATGACTCCAAAACTTCAGAAACATGTAGGGAATTTCTCATGCCTCAGTGGGGAGCAGGGTTGCCTGCTCACTAGTTCACAGAGCCCACAACATTTTATGCAGACAGATTTAGAAGTTCTGTTGTGCCCATGAACATTTTCTGTATCAGAATCAGATTTGGAAATTGTGCATTATTCACCTTGTCATTTAGGACGTAGACTAATATGTATTTCTCATTTTAAATTCAATTTACCTAGACTGTGGAGTAGGTGGAGATTTATACAAATATGTTATATGTTTTCACTTAAGCTAAGCAAGCTTTTAGGAGTTGAATCATTGCTTTGTCAAGTCAAAAGGAAGCTGTGAAAGGAAACAAAGGAAGAATGAGTGAGCAAAACAGAACAAGAGCCAGAGCTAGTGAGGAGAGTTGGTTTACAGTGTAATCAGCATTAAGGAAATTGGTTTGCACTAGCACTATAAGTGGAGAGAGGTGATTGATGCTAAGCTAGGTTAGCAGGAAGGAAGTGGAAAAATCAGCAGCAGGCCAGGGCACTGAGAACTGTCAAATACTTCCTGGTCAATCTGGGGTGTGAAGTATGCCTCCACTTCCAGTCTTTAGTCTTTGTGCAGATTTGAATACAAATTTTAAAAAACATTATACACTTACACACACAGGCCTTTGTATTTACAGTATGACATGACCACAAAACCTGAACCTAAATTTTCCAACATGAAACTTAACTACAATACCTTGATTTAGGAGTGTATTAGCACCAAAGACCTACTTGTTTCTTAGTGTGACAACTGTGTGTATAAGCATGCAAACCTAGGCATACAAACTTGTACTTGTGTGTCTCTCTCTCATATATATACTGTATATATAAAAAACTCCAATATATTACTATTTTCAATCACTAAGCTTATGACTGCTTTCTTGATCTTGACTCACGTGCTCCTGAACACAAGTCTTCAACTGCAAATCACAACACAGCATAGTCTCCAGGGCACTGTGTCAAAACTTGGCTCTATGCATGCGAACAGTGTAGCCACGTCAAGCCACTGACAATAGTGGTAGCAGTGTACTCGCCATGTAATTAAGCAAGGCAACAGAGGACAGACACAGAGGAGGAGTAGACACAAAAATGCCCTTGATACTTGGTGTCGGAGCTGACAGCATTGCCTCTGACAGCTTCATCTCGTCGGCCACCACAGAAGCCCTTACGTCTCCTGACATGCGCTTTACTCATCCCTGCCTCGCTTCTCTGTTCCATCAACATGACGGGAAAGAAGGGATGGTAGGAGGAAGAGGTAGAGATGGATGGAGAGATTTTATGATGGCCATGTTTGTTGGAAGCAATGAGAAGGAATCCATGGACACACTTGTCATTGGCCTTCTCTCAGGCTATGAAAAGACATTTGTGTTTAGAAATGTTTAAGAATAACAAACTAGGTACTGAATAGTTATATACAGGTTTAGTGACATTTTGGAAAATTGAAAAGCTAGAACTCAGAACAGAGAATATGATGAACCCATAAGAATGCATAAGTTATATAATATATACCATATTGTTTGTACACACTTACACAGCAAATAGATGAGAAGAGTGAGAGTTAAAGTCGGAACACACTTCCTGCAGTTGGACAGTGTTCATGCTCGCGTGAGTCCCGCTCTCACTTGCGCCGTTACTCTCCAACACTGTAGAGCACACAATTAGGCTGTTATGAAAAAAAAGCAGGTGAGGCCAAACATTGCAGTTCTGCATTGAAATGTTTCAGTTTCAGTATATAAATGTTGTACAGCGTGTGTGAAGAGTTCTACTTGATTTTATCTGAGTAATTTTTGACCTATGTGCGTACATTGGTTATCTTATTATCAGTGCATGTTGGAAGGGGGTGGAGATGGAAGTCTTTAAGTCACTTGGGTCGCTGACCCAGCAGCTAGGTCGCTGGAGTTTTTATTAACAGTATAACATTGAACAATTACGTTTAAAAATTAGGCAGTGGTAATTTGCACAACAACTATTAGAGTATTTTTTTTCAGTATAAAGTTTGTCCAAAAAGAAAATATTGTTTACAGTGAGATCAGTAACTGATATATTGTGTAAATGTAATTTTCTTTATTTTATGAAGATCAAATGAAATTTAATTTACCCCTACTGTTGTGCTTGGGATCCAGGCATAAAACCAAAACTATCTGCATGACCTCTAGGGATAAATAAAATATTTTTGCTTTTGTAATTGGGTCAACTCATGGTTAAAGAAGAGCAAAAGAAGAGAAACAGAAACACCACCACAACTAAAAGAATGATTGCCATTTTACAGAAGCTCATCTTTTACAAAGCACTCCATTCCTCTCAGGCAGGATCGAGTTAACATCCCTTCCCTCCCTCTCACCCTCTCATCCCTCCCCTGCTCCTCCCGTTTCGCAGTGACTTGCTGGCTTGATTTATCTGATGGAAGGAATTCTGCACAGGGCTCTGGCTCTGGTGGTATCCCTATACTGTAACCTTTTCCCCCCGCCAGATGTTCCTCTCTCAAAACACGGTAATGTTCATCCCCAAATCCCCGTGCAAACGTATCAAGTGGTCGCTACATGTTTACGCGGGCTGTGGCCGACAGAAGTGACAGGAACAGTGACATGAGTTTTGGGGGAGGGCGAAGAAGAGAGAAGCAGACAGACAGACGGAGATGTCAGACACATGCTCACGCCAGCTGATGACACCAGAATGACCCGGAGGAGTAAGGGGAGATCGAGGGCAGAAAGGGGTTGATAACTCCCACAAATGTTGTAAAGGGTGATACTTTGAGTTGAGTATTTTTTGGGGGCCTGACTGCCTGAACTGATTTATTGTCCCCTTTTTTTCTTTTAAACATAATTATTCTTTTAAATGCTTTTTTGATTCAGTACTGAGGTTTTCAGAACTTGAGGGTTAAAGATTATTTATATTATATTATTTTAGCCTTTATAAAGCCAGTTTTTATAAAGAGCCTAATTATCCGGAAAGCTCTTAAAATTTTATGAACTTGCATGAAAGCTACTATGGCAAATAAAGTTTGAGTTTTTGATGCTCAATAGTTATGATTTCCATTTTATTGATAGTAATCATTATATTTCAACCAATTCATATTCAAAATTAAAAACTATTATTTCCATAAAAAAATACAGATTAAATAAAAAACAGAAAAAGAAATATAAAGTATATGTGATCCACACTTCAGAGAGAAGTGTTTATTTTGATCCAGTGAGCCAATGGGCCACAACAACTCACTGGTCCTGAGTAAATTTAACCGGGTTACGTTATATGTGCTGTGATCCAACACTGGGTCAACATATTCCTCTCTTTCTGAAACAAAGGGTGCCATGACTTGCAAATACATTTCAAATTTCAAAGAAAATGTCGCAAAATAACGGTTGAGTTTATGCATCTGTGTACAGTATGTGTTCCCTTTATCAGGAAGGCAGCATACATGATCAGCAAGAGAGGAGATGTGTAAGGAAAGAGAAATGATGACAATCCTGATGATGATGATGATTGGGGGTAAGCTCTGTCAAGGCCCTGACAGCTTTGTCCGCCTCAGCCAATATTTGTCACTTTCAGCGTGCATGAATTCTTGATTTGATGTGCCTTAATTGATTCAGCTGTGGCTGGCACTGTTTGTCTGCCCACCTCACTTGCACCCCCCTTTTTGCTCCCTTCTCCCATCTCCCATCTCCGTTTCTCTATTTTCTATTTAATAACGGGGAATATTGAGCATAGGCAGACCAAGATGAATGGATTGGAGAAGGAAGAGCAGCCAGTGATGCTGCCCTCACTGTGACCTCTCCCATGACACAATGAGCCCCAAATGGGAGACATGACAGAGGATCAAGTGCTTCAAAGTAAGCCAGGCAGAGATAAAAACCAACAGGCCCCTTGGATGATGAATGAGTTTTGTAGCAGGGAAAAGCCATGATGTAGCTGCCATGACACCTGGGCTCTTGTGCACAGACCCAACACATGTCACATCATGTAGCTAAAGAAGGGAAAAAAATTTGTTGTCCATGATCTTACGTGGATGTAGAACTGGTGTAGAATGTATAAGTTGTGCCAGTATCAGGTGTACTAATGGTCCTAAATAGTCAAGAATAAGACTAGTATTAAGATTTGTTTACAACACTAAGACCTACAGTCATGCAATAATGACAAACATTCATGGAGTTTAGGTTTTTACCTTTGTTCAATTTCAATTCTTTGTCAGATTTTCTGATGTTTAGTTCTCAGGTTGGATTTAAAATATCACTATCAGCTCTATGTGTCCTGTTACCATGGTGTTCAGACCAAGGTTAAACTTTCATTCAATTTTTCTCACAATGTGTGTCTTTTTTCAGGCCTAGGCACATTTACCCTGGTTTGTGCTCAAATAATCCATAACTACAACATAGAAAAATTGATTTCCTCTTCCTTTTTGTAATGGCAGAAGTATGCAAGGTTGGAGTGGTGCCCACTAAAAGTGACACCCTCCTCCCCTTCTTATCCTTGTACGAAATAAGAGGAAGTGGGACCAAAAAAAAAAAAAAAGAAAGACTTTAAAAACCTGTCCACTCGCCTGTGTGTGACCCCAAAAATTCTAAAAGGCTGTTTGAGAGTTAAGACTTGATTGTACTTTTAAGGTTAGGACATAAACTGACAGATTAACTTCAGTAAGCTGAAGCATTGCAAAGGTTGTTTTTTTTTTTTACATAAGATCCTTTTTAGAGCAACCTGCCTAGATGAGAGCCCCACCACACATGCAGAAACGCCACTAATAAATGTGAAGATGCTCTCATGGTTTTTACAGAAAGCATAATTCTACTTTAGCTGCCGTTTCATGTTGGGCCCATTCAAGTAATGTGAGATACCTTTAATCTCAAGGCAGGATTCCCTGTTTTATGATGAGTTGTGTGTAATACTCAAGTGGAGAAACAGAAGACGCAGCCCTGGCTTTACAATAAAGCACACAAGACCTGTGCTCTGTGTCTGTCAGCTCGAAATTTAAATGCATACTTCATTGCTTTTAAAGTGGGTGCCACTGATATCCTGCCATGATGTTAAGGCTTCTTTGACTGGTGGTAAAAGCCCGAGAGAAACTTTCAAAGATCAGGAAGGTGTAATTGCAAAGGGAACAAGTTGTAGTTTTATTAAAAAGAGCATCCTGTGTTCCAGCTCCACTCCACTCCAACCCCCATGCATTATGTTGCTGTGCTGATGTCACATTGATTATGCTGATCATAAACCGCCTTTGTTTGTCTCTCGCTCCCTCCTGTCAGTCATCCATCTGCAGAGATGAGCAGAAGTCACACTAAAAGCCATCCTTCCGATGTTTTCTGCATTTTCAGGACGCATTGCAGATAACAGTAGTCCCACTGGAGGCCAAGGCGACTTCTCTTTCTCTTCGCACTACAGTATATTAATTGGTTTTTAATGTTTCCATTCTCTCCTGAAAGTTGTTGCATACTAACAAATCAACAACAATAAGGTTCTTTTTGCTGTTGTGGACCAAAGCCAAGACTAAAAGGGTGCAGTCACTGAATAATCCATGCAGGATGCGTCAGAATGAAGGCTTCAGGCTGGTAGCAGAGGATTTGTAACAGGAGGCCATTTGGCTTTCTTTCTGCTTTGTCCCAAGTGTCCTCTGCTCCCAGCTGTGTGCGTGTTGCAGAATGGGTCTTTGGTGTGAGCGAGGATGGGAAGATGTAATACTGATCCATCTAATCCAGCTTACCCGACGAAGCATTGTGACATGCCCTCTCCCTCTTGAGCCACAACTTCAGGCAAAATTTTAGTTTTTAGCATTCATTATTAATCTACACAGTAATAAAGAATAGGCTCCCTATTCTGCAAAAGCCTTTTACATGAAATGTATCATTCCATTATGCCTAAATCTCAGCATACCGTGACCATGATCATACCATATGCTGTTACACATTATATTTTAAAGAAGTAGAGGAAAAAAAATTATAAATTATCATGTTACACTAAATTTAGCTTTGTACTCTACTTTTAGGTAAAATTTTTACACATACATTTATAATGTCATGTGACTACTGTCTGTTTTTTGAGAGGAGCAGCAACTCTTGTAAACACATGTCTACCTTAAAACTCTGAGATTAAGATAAAAAGTCTAGTAACAAATGACATGATAAATTAATTTGTTACAGGCTTAAGCAGCCCTTTGAAATTTCTGCTTAGTAGCCTGCAGCAGACTCGAGAGCTCTCGCTGCTTAAGCTGCTAACCTACAACTTGCCACTGCATGTAATGTGATTCTTCCTTATAACATCCAAAGGAAAGCAAAGGTGGAGGTAATCAGATATACTTACAATTTAGTAAAATTAAAGACGTCATAACCTAAAAACGTGATCAGCAGACCTACTGTAACACATTCAACTATATCTGTTTTGTTTACTACTTTTGATTCCTTCTTGCTTCAAGTGTGTCTTTTCCATAGTGCATCACGTCAACCTACTGCTAACACAGTAGTAGTAGGTTTATAGTTTAGGATCATACGCTTACTTTTTGTTCTTCTCAATTTGTATTTTTCTAAAATAGTGACAGAAGACATTGCTGATTGAAGGAACATATATGACTTTAAAATTATCTAAGGCTTACCTAAAATGAGAATAGTTTTTGTAGTAGTACAACTTGAAAAAGTTTATATAATTACAATGCGTAAACGTCAGGGCTGAGAAGTTTATCAGAATTGCAGCAAAAATCATTGTAGACCTGTATTCTCATAAATTCTCGTGTATTAGGTCTTGTTACGCATAAGTCTTCAGTTTCCATATTATACATAAACAATAAAAACGTGTGTACATCTGTGGCTCTAGATCAAACGAGTACTATATGTTTGGAAAGTACAAGTTTGCATATGCACACCCAAGCAGCAACAGTGTAAGGAACGCACAGGGTGCAAAGGGGGTCATCAGTGAGTGTTTGGAGCTTGAGTTACAGGGCCAGCATCTGCCATCCGGCCATCAGGCCCTCATATCCATCACTGACCGATGGCGTGGTGCAGCCCGGCGTTTGTAAAAACACCCAGAGGAAATGGAGTCTCTGGGCCAGACAAGAATAAAATTAGCTTGATGACTAAGTTCCTCCTCAGGTCCCAGCGGGAATAGAACTCTGCCATTTGTTTTCATTACTTCCCTTGGCTGTAGATGGGAGGACAACATGTGTGCCTGTGTTTGTGTGCATGTATGTTTAGAGTAGAGGGGTCATGTGTATGTCTGCGTCTGCTTCCATTCCTGAAAGAAAAAAAAAAAACACTGCACAAAAATTGCCATTTTGTCATCTGCAGTACTGTATGGGTTTAATCAAACATATTCACTCGTAAACACACCACTTCGATTCCAAACCTCCTTCTATGTATAATATTTGTGCTCGCTTGTAGAGGTGACATTACTGTTTGGAATTGTTCCACCACCCCTTGTGGCATACAATATTGGCTTTGGCCGTTTTATTGCATTTGCCTCAGAATATCTAATAAACACGCAAAGGTTATAAAAATTGATTTGCTCGCAAATGTGTTTGCATTCATTACCAACGCTATGACCTAAGCTAAGTTTTGCTGAATTAAATGTGCAACCAGCCTTTTTTGGGTGTTTGATATTAAGGCTAAAAATAATAATGTACGCTTTTTTCACTTGTCGCCAAATGTTAAGTTATGTAAGTGATTAATTAAAATCTGCACGTTTCATATCTACATGTATTCTGAAATTCCCAGCACATTATCAATTGAATTTCAGAAGATTACTGAACTTGCAAATAATGAGACAGTTCTGCTAATGTAACTCACAGTTAAGTCAAAAGTCTAGTATAAAAATAGAGCAAAGTATGCTGAATTAAAACAGACACTGCATGAAAGCAGTTACAAACATCTGTTTTTCCGATCACATAGAGGTTTATGTTTGAAATTCAGGCAATTAAAAATCATTCACTGGCAGCTAAACATCAACCTGTGCTATTTTGGTGTCAGCATGCTCACAATGCAGAATAATTAGTCTTGTTTGTAGAAAAGAAGCACAAAATAGAATCCCAGAGAAAGCAAGGAAGTGGAAGCCCCTCTCTTTTGTAAACACAGTGAGAAACTTCAACTCTACAGAAATAATGTCAGCCATATTTCTTACTATTGTCAAGCTGAGAGTGTGCCTGTGAACTCCACCTTACAAGTCAATTTCTCTGTTTTGAATACTTTCTGTCATGGTACTCTCTCTCACTCTCTCTCTCTGTTTCTCTCACACACTCACACTTACACACACACCTTAGATTAGTTCCAGCTTTTACCCAGGGTGCCTGTTAGAGCTGAAGTGAAGACATCTTGTACTTCTTTAAAGCATGTAGCATTAACACCTTTGCCCCCTGTGTAAACCCTGAGTGCTGACTCACAGCCGAGAGTGGGAAGGACAAAGCTCTTTGGGTTGCAACAGTGTGTAAAACCCAAATGTTGCAGCACGGAGAGGTACACTTCAGTCAAAGCTCCAGAGGAAGGAAGGTATCAGGAAAGGGAATATTGGAGGTGATGGAGAAAATGAAAGTGTGTGCATACACTTTCCATCCAATAGGCTTCATCAACTCGGTCCAGTTGCCGCTGAAAAGCATTTTCATTTTCTGGCATAACCACCATCAGGACGACTGAGAATCTGATTAATATGAATGTTCTCTGGGAGTACTTAACTAAATGGGCCATGAACCTCATGAAACAGAGATCTTAAACCCAAGGTGTGAATAGGAGAATCATTAAAGAGTTAACCAACCAAAATCACAAATAAATAAATGTTATCTACCTCTATTGTCTTTAACTGTGTCAGTCACTTAAGTTGGATATTGATGCAGGAATCATTGTTGATTTCTGGACATTTTCATCTTTCTTACGCTAATTTGAGCTACTAGTTTCTTCTTATGAGAAAAACAGCCCTGGTTGCAGCTTTCTGATGAATATTTTTCCAGATACTCAGATGAATTATTAAGAGATTTATTTACTGTATCTCAGGAAATAATTTTCTTAACCCATAGATGAACACTTAAATCAGAAAAATTTAAATATGCGTTTTCACCGAACAGCAAATAAATCAGTATTAGAACAGTTGACAGCATGGATTGTTAATTTTTTGTTTTTTTTTTCCAGTTATGTGAGTATGATAATTGAAGAGCTACTGTATTCACCCCTAGGTATTTGTCTACACACGAAACTCAAAGAGATGGCTCCCTCGGGACCTACCACAAAATGCAAAATTATCCACATCAACAAATAACCACTATGAGGAAATTAGTTTTTTGTAGTTGTGGTTTGTATGAAAACTATATTTATTGCTGTGCCATGTTTAGCATCCAGTATGTAGAAAATAAATATGTGGGTTTTAAAAAAAACAAACATATTTTCCTCTATGTACTGTAGTTTATATAAGTAAAGTGATAATAGCAGGTATAGGGAGACCACAGATCACAGATGAATTACACAACTTCCCACAACTATTGCTGGCTCGAAGGGGGAAGTGATTTTCTCTAATGTATCTCTGTGTTATGTCCTTGTCCTCCCACGACTGGCTTGCACACCAACCGTTAGGGGTCCTGCAAAAGGCAGGTCAAGGCGAGTGTGTGTCAGACAACAAGAGAAAGAGAGAGAGGGGGAAAGAGTTTGCCAGTGACAAGGAAGTCAAATAAAAGGAAAAAAAGCTCCATTTCCCCAGCTAAATGTACCCTTGGGAGGCGTAAGGGAGGGAGAGAGAGCAAGAAAGAGAGAAAGGTTATGAACCGACAATACTCCTGCAAAGCTCCAGATTTACAGCTACCAAGCTCTAAGAGCCCTGACATGCTTATTTCTACAGCCAGTTAAAACAAATTGCAGGCATGTTTCAATCACTCACATCTTCTTCTTGCTCATCCGCTCTGGCTGTGCTTTCGGTTGCTCTGTTATTTCTCTCTCAATTACTTCTAAATAAATACTTTCCACTAGTGAGGCAATCTTCATCCACTGCAAAGTCAGCACACACTACATACACCCACACTCTGCCCAACACCAGGTACTCTCTCTGCTCTCTTTTTCTTTTCTTAATATGCAGTCTTAGATGCAAAGAGAACCCGGAAGCTGTTTTGATTTTACATTTACGTTTTTGATTTCACTTGCTTTCATTTAATGATTATTATACCACTTTTATTCTTGGAAATTAACTGGTTAGTTTGAGGTATCTGCTACTCTTTCATTGTTTTATCATTCTTTCAAAATAAATAAATAAAAGTAGTTCCAAAAATTACAGTTTCATAGTCAATGAAATTCCTGATGTATGGGAGCATGGATGAGAGCACATAAAAACAAATACCTGCTCCTTCTTTTGAATGAACTTTGATTGCAGCTTGTGGGACTACAGAAAATCTTCGTAACTTGATACACTGTTTGATTTGGGTTCAAATGAGAGAGAGCAACATCAGGCAGAAGGAGAGGGTTGGGGGGTAGAGGATGGTTGGGGGCAGGTATGGGGTCATAAGAGTGTCTTTTTCATGTTGCAGATTAGAAACAGATGTCTGTGGGATTACACCGCCAGTGTCATCACTCACCCCACAGCCCTGCTTCCATCCATAGACACACATGCAGAAAAGGTTAGAAACGTTTCACAGCGCTTTCGACCTTTCATATAGATAAAAAGTGAGCAGGTAAATATATTGAGCATGAAGTCTCAAAGTCTCCTTCGTGAACAGTGATTCCTGAACAATTTTATTTAATTGACCATGTCCTTCAAATAAAATAAAACTAATTCAAAAACGTGAACCACACACACACACACACACACACACACAAGAACTACTGGAATGCATTTATTGTGTAGCAACCGCTGGAATATGATGTATACGGTTAGAAGTGTTTAGCTGTTGAATAGTGACCTGCTATTTCGTTCATGAAAGTTAATATTAATCTAAATTTGTACATCTTTCATTGCCATTTTGCTGGTGGAACACTGAAATATTGCCAAAGAGGAATGGATTTATTACAGTCCTGACAAAGCATGTAAAAGATGACTCTCCTTTATACCTTAGAGACAACTGACTAACTTTTCCTGCTGTGTGACACAGCGACATCAGTTTCATTTGGTAATAAAGGATTTAACTTGCTGATTCATTCACTTAAAGGGTTGGCAGGTGTAAAAGTGTGAAATACCAATGATTGTGCTTTATACAGGTCTTTTTTTGGCGATGTTAAAAACTTCCAGCCACTGAATAGAATTTAATACAGTTGTTAACAGTGATAATGTTATGCGGCTTTCAAAATAAAAGTCTACAATGCCATCAAACATGACTTTCATACTGTGATGTTTATACAATACCCTTTATAGTTATTTATAACTTTAATATCAGCACATCCCTTTTTTGTGTCTCTACATATTTACACTCTGCATGTCCGCAAACCCCCACCCCCCACACACCCCCAACCGCTAACCTCAGTACCATGCACCTCTCAAGGCCTTGAAGTGGTCCTGGCCTTGAAGATAAATGAAGTGAGTGAGGAACTGCTGTCTACAAAGAGCTTATTGGAACATCTCTGAAGGCTGATGTAAAAGACCATTGAAGACTAATCCTGAGATGGTTGAAGAGACAGAGATGCTCCCGTACATGCTCAAGTGTGTGTGCACACAACTGTGAGGACTTTACACATGAGTATGTTTGTACAAATATGAGGAAATTGTTTATTTGCACTAGGAACAGACTGAAATATAGATCAGTCTTCAGGTTTGGTTCATATGATGCATTATGACAGGGTTTTATTTTTATTAACTTAATGGTTGATATCTGTGGTAGTTGATAAATAATAATATTAATAACAGTATTATTGTCTGATTTCTTTTTAGTCGCCACCACAATTCAGTCCTTTTCTGTACAACAGAAAAGTTTCTTCTAACCACATTTATTATAGAATTCACAATTAAAATTAGGATGTGACTATACTATTCAAATCGACATTTTGTATTCTTCAACTGATCACAGCTGACGCTATCTGACTATTTTCCTGTTGTGTTTACTAATGTATAGACACTCCATAAGGTAGCAGTAGAATCACCCATGAAAATCAGCTCCTGCAGTGTTTACAGTCTGACTGCTGCTTCAGCACAAAGGGTGTTTGTTTGAAGCCTCACATAGTGAGAGTTGGTGGTAGATCGATAGTTGCTGTGTGTTAAGAGGATACAGTGTTGCTGACTGTGACTGTTACATTAACTGTTGGGTCTACTGGCGGGTTCAACTCTGATGTGCACCAAGCCTCTGACTGTGGCATTAGCAGTGGGTCTGCTTGGTCTGAGCTGTTTGATGTCAGTAGAGTGCTGTTGTGTGGTGTCGGCGCAGAGGAGATGAGCCTAGAGGCTCCATAAGAGACTGCTGTAAGGAGAAAGAGTGGAAACTCACAGTGCTTATTGTTCCTGACAGGAACCACACTGGGGCTGTGAGTGTGATCGCAGCTGCTGAGAACATCGTCACATCACAATATGGTTTTGTTATTTTGACCAATGCAACTGGCAGCTTTTTTCTGGCGGTGGTCAGAGGTTTTGACCAGATGTCAGAGGTAACTGTGGATCAACTATGACTATAGGCGTTCATAAAAGATCTGTGGTCACGTGAGCCGTTTTGTTTGGGAGTAAAAGAATGTGTGTGTATTTGACTAAATTGTATAGTGAAACATGTTTCCAAAAAATGATTTAAAAAAAATTTAAATAAAACTCCAAAACCAAAAAACCAAACCAAAAAAAAAAGATTCATCTACCAATATCTATAAAAAAATAAATCAAAACAACCACATAGATAGTCAAAAATAAGAATAGAATATTTATCAGGAAGAAGACTCAGAAGCTCGGAAGTGGACTTGATATGTGTACGTGTTTTGAGATGACAGACTATGGACAGTTGAGGCTCCAGTCAGCGTCCAAAGATGGGGGGAGATTTAAAGGTGCTGCTGTAGCAGCCAGACTGGTGGAGATTAAAGAACTTAAGATAGAAAGATATTCAGAGGAGTTCAAAGACAGCAATATGGCAGTTTTGAGAGGATGTCTGAGATTGACAACCACAGCAGCACAAACTTGCAGCTCACCATGCTATTTGGTCTATTTCACAGTATTGATTTCACAGTAAATATCAAATTCTGTTATTTCCTGGCACGGTGTGATTGCAGCCATGGATTAAATCCAGCCTGTGCTGCTCTGCCTTTTTATGTTATTGTTTTCAAACACAGATGTTAAAATATTTCAACCAACATAGAATCCTGCACTGAAGCAACTTACTCATAAAACACTAGAACAATAATAGGGGAAAAACAGATGCTGCTTACCATGACCTATATTTAGTTTTAGAAGGTAGCATCTTATCTTCTCCACTACATGGTGACTGCATGCAAGCCTTGAGTACTTTCTGAGAACAGCCCTAGAGCCCAAAGAGCCTACTCTTGAGTGCTTATCTCCATGCTCTTGACCCAGCAGTACAGCGTGTAGATAATCTTAACTATGGTAACTGATGCACAGAGGCGAAGTTCATCGTCTAAAAACTCTCGTAGAAACGCTTCACAAAGTACAGTGCAGGGTTCTATTTCTCAAGTGTGTTTTTTTGTTTGTTTTTTCTGGCATTTAGATCATGATTATTGTCATGTGATATAATTATACTAAGAAGGTAATATTATATACGCAGGCCAAGAAAAACAACTTTTTTAATTTATAAATTGTACTGAAACAAATAGTAACATCCACTTCTCAGAATCATGACACTTTCTGACACAGCTATAAAGTTACAGTGAAAGTTGCTGTTTCCACTTTTTCCACTGTCACTTTTTGGTTTTATGATTCTTGTGGACCATCGGTTTATCATAATGAGTCCTGTGTTTCAACCTTGTGTGAATGGGGAGCTACACAACATGTGGCAACACCATCAAAAAGTTAAGATTTTCTGTGTTCATTAAAAGTCTTTTTTAATATACACATTAGAATTTGTAGCTTGACAGATTAATGATTCAGAAGCAAAACTATTTTATGCTGTATAGCAAACTGGCCAAACAGCTATTATTGTTCAACATGGATTTATTTCCTGCATCTACTCCCTCTGACCTACAATTAACCTTAATGAAAGCAGAAAGACACACAGTCTTGTTTGTTTCTGTTTATCTCTTAAGTGTGCGTGTGCATGCACATGAATGTATGTATGTTTTTCTACATCCTCTCCCTCCCCTCTCTTTAGCTCCTCCATGTTACTTTTCAGCAATTGAAATCAAGGTAATGACTGGGCAAGGAAAAAGAATGTTCTTTCAATAGATAATTAGGGAGATTGGTTTACCAGGGCCACTCAAAGCCTATTCAAATGCAGGGCTGAGGCCAGGCCTTGTTGTCTGCTGAGCCCAAAAGGCTCCCAAGAGAGGCATTCACCTTGGCTTCATTTCTCAGAGCAGGTGCCTGGCAGGTAGTCAATGGAGAAGGCCAGTTAAGATATATAAGAGACCCATCCCCTGGACATGGGGTCAACATCACAGGTCAGGGGTCATGTGCAGAGGTCACAAGGTCAATGTTTAGCACATATGACTGGTTAGATGACTGAAAATATATCCCTCTATGACTACTGTTGTTGACTGACAACTACCTTATTTTTAATCTTTGTCTTAGCTTTGTATTTGGGCACAGATAACAACACAAACATTAAAAAGGCATAAACGAGCTAAACTTATTTCTGTTTGGATTGGACACTCAAAATTCCTGCATTGTGTCACTTTTTGCATTTTTTAAACATTCTTAGAATTAAGTTGAGGGATTCAAACAGACTGTTCTATCGTCAATTTATTGTCTTGTGACCTTAATTTGGTCTCATAAAAGTTATGTGATTTATACAGTTTTTTATTACTTAAACTTTTTTAACAATTTTTTACATAAACTAAAGTGCTCCCACAATTGATTGATTCTTATGATCCATTCCCGTGGATTTTCTCATCACAACATCAGCTTTCACAGCTTCATGGGAGCATTATTATTTTATATTAGATAAGAACTGGTGGTCCTAGTTCACATAAATATTTTAAGGATCCCTTCCACCAACAAGAGTCCTGCAGGCATTGAGGTAAGAGGTGATGTGCACTCTAATTTCTAATTAAATGTCAGTGTGGACAGTGTGATCTGTCATAGGCTACTTCTGATAAGGGGCCCAGCTACCATACATTCACATGTAAAGGATCAATCCCGCCACCTTTATACCCTTACCATCCACCGCCTGTGGACTCCACCTTGGGCTCCCTAGTTGCACCCTGGGGGAAACACTACATGAATGTTAATGTACTGAGAAACTGCTACTGAAGGAGCCACTGCCATCATTTAAGAAGGAAGCATATGAAGTTCTACAGTAGCTTCATCTCTAGTGGTGGTTCCTGGAAGTGCAGCAATAATTTAGGGTCAGATCTTATGAAGCACTGGTTCTAGGTTTCTGTAATGTGTAACAAATTATTTTGGGTTGGCAAAATGTGCATGCACCCATATACATGTAAGGATTAATTACAGAAGCGACTACAGTATAAAGACAATTCTCAACTCTGACCTCATGTTGTATACACTGTTCAGGTATCTAGAGCTGCTGGTGCATTAGCATTTGTGGCAATAAGCATAGCAAACATGTTCAATATGCATGTCAATTTTTCTCTCTAATCAAATAGAAAGCCTGTGAAGTAAATATCTATTTTCTTACAGCCTGGCTGTTTACAACATGAGGGAGAAGCTATATAAACAGTGTGTGGGAAATGAGGAATTTCTTTTAACATATCAGCCTGGCCAGCATATGCTAGATATAGGAAACCCATAGCATCAGTGTATCCATATTGGCTGCAGAGGTCAAAGGCTAGAGAAGGTCAAAGGTGTCATCCTCCTTTCTCATCATGAAGTGCATTAACATCTTCTCCCTGTCCCATCCTATCCAGATGGCTGACCAGGCCATGGGGCATATGCCCTATTTTAAAATATCTCAGGGCTCCAAAATGCACCATCGAGAATAAATATGGCTCCATCTTTAGGACATCATATTTCAAAGGAATATGGATATGGATACGGGTGGATGTAGGGTGCATAAGCCCAGGCTGTGTTAAGCATGCCTTAATTGATTCTCAGTCCAGTTGTGGCAGCATACTCTCTCCAGCTCGTAATTATGCAATTTCTTTGCTAATTTAAAATAAAAAATAAGGTGTTATGGAATAGTGTTAAAAAATAGAGTAATTAAATTTACATCGAAATACTTATCACATGTTTGATATAGTCTGATTCAGAAAAACATATACTACTAAACATCAAAGGATTAGCCATTTTTCTCAAGTATGATAATGCACTACTGTTGAAACCAGCAGGCTAATTAGGCCCTTCTGTTGCTGTTGGCAGCAGATCCATGTTCTGAAGAAGCAAGAAAACAGGCAAGCTCCATACTAGGAGGAAGTGACCTCAACTGTGTGCCTATGTAATTAAATCACAGGGTCTTGGAGAGCATATATGGCATTCTTCCACTTTTTGTGTGAATATGTCACACGATAGCCAAGCCCACATGATTAAAGCTGTAAAAGTTGACCACTTTGTTGATTTATAAAATACCAAGAAAAATGTCCACATGTGATCACTTGTCTCCAGATTTCTCAAAATGAGTTAATCAAAACTCATCAGTGTCTGTCTTTAACCAATCAGAGCAGCTCAGAGGCAGCTGACTCGACCTCTCAGAGTAGGTCAGTTTTACAACACCAAAACCCTCCCAGGCATGTTCGCAGTCAAACGAATGGAACCTCTCCAATCCAAATAGACCAAAGCACCCTGCAGAGTGCCTTGCGTTGGCCCTCGTGCAGCTTTTCAGACATACAAACATTTATGTTTGCAGAGAGCAGCACTGACTCATACACACATTCCCATACACAAATACGAACGCGTACAGCACGTTACCCTGCCCAGAGACCTCTGACTTGAACCTGCTGCTCTCACTCAGCAACACATAAATCACTGGGCTCTCAGCGGCACTGCTGGCCCTCAGTGCCATGCTGAACTTGACTCCACGGGAATAAAAATCCGTAACTGGATACAAAAACTAATCCATGCTAGAGACAATTGCTGGGGTACAGAGGCCCTAGAGGTGCTGATACCCCCCTGTGATGATATGCCATCTCTGTCATGAGACCTCTGACTTCTGCACTAAGGCGACACAGGCCTGCTAGGTGCTACTGGTCCGAGAACAGAGATCCAGGGAGAATGAATGGGGACATGAGGGAAAGGGTGTGATGAAGACGTAACCTGTCAAGTTGCCTTCAGTCTCGGTCTTGCCATCTGTTTATCTACTCCCCCAACTCTGAGTTAGTCTAAAAAAAAAAAACTAAAAGCTAAAGCTAAACTAAAAGCATTTTTTCACTCTGTTAACTTAAATACTTATACATAAATGCAATCTTATAAACTTATACTTTATGTCTCGGCCTTGCTACATTCACTGCTACAGAATAAGTTGTTACTTTTGTCATTACCTACTATTAGACAACATATATAAATATACTGTATATGTTAATATAATTATATATGAAGTGTACAAAGTTGTTAAATTACTGTAGTTCCACCTTGACCATGTATAACATTTAAATTATGATTATGTGTTAGTACATCTACAACAAGAGCCCAAAAATATACAATTCAGATTAACACCAAAACAAACTATTTAGGAAGAATAAGAATAGAATAATAGGAACTTTTTAAAACATGAACAGTATTTTTACACATACTCGAATATGAGAATAAGATCATTAACATCAACTGATTTATACAACATAATATTGCATAAATAGTAGCTACATCATTTCACAATTTAATATATGAATCTGAAATACTGTCCATTAAAAAAAGAAAAAAACTTCCCAGCAATGCGTCAAATGGAAAACACTACTGAGCATTTTGATGAGAAGTGGAAAAGAGTATTGTGTTTCTGCAACACTGGAATAGATGCTTGTGTTGAGCCTTGAGGTGTTGGCTAATGGAATGAAACGTGGATGAAGAGGTGTCCATTTGATAACCCCAGCTGCTCTCAGTGATTAATAAGGGATAGAGTAACTGCCTTTGTTATGATCCTGCAGATTTATGAGGCTATATTGAATTCCAAAACACAATTTGGACTTTCCAGTTTCTTTTTGTTGCCCTGTTAGTCTAGTTAAGCTATTGACAAGCCTGCACAACAAAGCAGCCTGTCCTGTACACCACTCCCTGCACTGCACTCCAGCAACATGCTCAAAGCCTCCATCTTAGCCCCCGGCCACAGCTCCAGGACCAACACCAGCTCCAGAAATACAGGAATGTCTCTGTACTCTTCTGTCCTGATAGAGTGGTCACTGTTTCACTCTGATAACATCAGGCACCAGGGCCTGCACAGCCAAGGGGCTCTGCGACACACTTTTATGGCTTAAGTATCTTTGACTCATATCTGCAACCATCAGCTCGCCCTCATCACATACTTGCACAGACAATCTGACGCTCTCTTTGCATCTGCACACATATATACACACACACACACACACACAGTTCCACTAACCATTTTATTCTACCTCCCACGTTTGTGCAGACCAAGATACTACATTTACAATTGAACTTCTATATTCTGTAGACAAATTTAGTTGCATTACATTAGCAACAAAAATGACCCTTCATCCTAAAATTCTAACTCTGGTGAAGCATTGTTGATGTAAGTTTATGTAATAAAACCCCGTTAAGAGTACACACAGACACACAAACAAACAGTCTAATCCAAGCAGACTTCAAACTGAGTGTTTACAGAAACAATGTTTCGTACTGTTATCAGGTTTTTCTTCCGGAGATAACACTGGCTTTATCAAACAATGTCTACCTTATTGGGACACAGTGACTGAATTACAGTCAAATAATTGTCTCACTGACTGTTATTTAATGCTGTATTTGAATTATTTATTATGAAAACAAGACGTATGGTGTTTTTTATTTTAAGTGTGACACAAAAGTCAATAATGACAGTCTGATACTTCACAAAGTCATGAGGTTCTCAATTCTATGCTTTGCGGGCTTCTCATTCGTACCTGACAGTCTGTACCAACCTTCAAAGATCTACTCTGGGACAGACTTACTTAATGTGGATGACATTTAACAACCTTTTTTCTGACTGCAGTCTCAGTGACAGGCTTAAGCAAACTATTAAATAGTAAGAGATTACTATATAGGGTAACTGTATTTGTGGTATTTGAGGAAAATGGACTTCATGATTTGTGTCTTTAAGGAAACATATGAACTAGTACATACATGTTATTCAAAAATAAAGGTTTGTTGTGAGAACGTAATTTTTGGTATGACACAAAATAAAAAGTTCTTTGTCACAAATTGAGAACTCTTATGGTTGTACTTTAACTTGTATTGTAAGACTGATACAACCAGTTAATGAAAAATGTGACCTTAACCACCACTGTCACTACTGTCAGAGAGTAAAGACATCACAGATAGCCTTTACTCCTCTTTGACCCAAAAAAAGGCAGCGGGAGCCTTTTGATGGACAGCACCACTTCACTCTTTCACATTGATGGTCAGTCACACAAACAAAAAGAGGGATGAGATGAGTTTCTCAGGGGAGTGAGGATAATAAAATCAGGGAGTCTGTGTGTCCTGAGTGGGGGCCATATTTGATGGTCTAACAGAATGAAGGTCTTTGGCGGCCTGGCATGGCAGTCTTTTAGCTAAAGCAAGCAGATTTCTTTCAAGCCTGGCCACCTTGGCTAAAGAGCCATTACTCCCAGGCTTTTCTATACATTAACCATGCTACAGCAGCACAAGTGCATTACGTGCTGCCGCCCCAGCAGGACCCAATTGTACTCCCTCTTGTTAAATATTACCCCAACAGAGCTTTTGATTTTATTTTCATTTTTTCTCCCTATGTCGCTTATCCTCCTCCCCTCCCCCGATCAGATTAGGATCGATTGCTGCATGGCAGAGCTGGCCAGACATGAGGACCAGAACAACGCTACAGCGTGATTGTGCTCCTCAGGCCCCGCCTTGGAGACTATTCAGGCGACTAAATAGAATGATTTGCCCTTAGATGTCAAATTTCCTCCGAGACAAGGATGTCAATACCGATTAGATTGTCTGCAGTTGCCTTAGTTACGCCAGCCTGCCCCACACCACCACCCCCCCAGCCTCTTTCCCTCTAAAGATACACTCGCTCTCTTAACAACTCACTCACATCTCTTTTTGTAGGCAGAGTGGTGGTCTCGGCACCAAGCCTTTAGCCTCAAATCAGTTTTATGACTGGCGCTGTGCAGACATTAGGATAACTCCATTAGCGTCTCTGAAGGAGATGGCCTGAGGGGAAACGGAGGGGCCAAAATGGGACTGTGTGTGCATGTGTGTGTGCACGATGAAAGGGTAAAGGGGTAACAATGTCCTGCAGAGTCTTTTGGCATCTCCTTAAAGGTGACCGTCTGCTGGTCAGAGGAGGCAAAAGCCCACTGGAGCTAGAACGTAAACAAGAAAGAGAAGTGGGCAGAAAATGGATTAATGAACAAATGTAATTAGGAGAAAGGGAGAATGGAGAGAGTGGGAGAAAGGACACTGTCTCCACTTAGTATTGTGTCTCCTGCAGGCGCTTAAGTGCTAACATGACAAACAGATGTGGCCATGGCTGGCCAGACACAGGGCTGCACACACTCTCACAAACACACACAAGCATGCAAATTTACATCGACTGTCTTTCCTCTGCGCTGAGTCTCATTTAATGTAAATGCGCACAATGTAAGAAATATGAATAACCTTCCAAATAACACTATCACCTTTTGTAGTACTTGTATGATACAGCTGTATCATACAAGTGCTTTTGTCAGCTGTCCAATGACAGATGACAAAAGATAGATGCACAAACATTTTTGGAATGCTAGGTTATTCAGCTTGCTTTTTGTGTGGGCAAAAAACAAGACAGACAAGACAAAAGTCTTATCTTAGTGATCGTAAAGCTGATTTAGACAGATACAGATAGCAGTGGGAGAAAACTTTCATACATTTCTAAAGGGACAAACACAAGTAGATCATGTACTACAAGCCACAACCTATGACATTGTTTAACCACTGATCCATCAGGTCAGACATACGATGGCTTTACTTAGCTGCTTTACTTAGTGTAAAGTTGGCTCGTCTGGATTTCAGCATTAAACTGCTGCTAATGCCCCATTTACAGCATGAAAGCTACACCTGTGATATGCTGATGAACTATTACTTTTCTTCAATTACCATTCATTCAAGCATTCTCACAGCAATTTGCACATTAAATATTTGCATTGAAAGGGTGCACTGAGTGATTAATGATGTTTTTTGTTGTTATTGCTACTGGAATATGAAACCTTATACTTTCTTTTCCAGGTTTCAATTAGCATCTACACTATTAACTATTCTAACTGATTAAATCAATACCTTCCCAGAAAGCATCCAAATCAGCTAAGGATAGAGTAATCAGCTCTGTTTTCAGCCTCTCTACCATTACATTTAAGCATCAGCATGAGGAAACGTGTACTGAGAATGCTTCATGGTATCATCTTACAATAATTTAAACATTAACTATTATTGTGAGGTTTCAAGCAATATAATTTAATCTCAACCACAACTTGAAATGTTTACAATACGTAGGAAAATGACTTTACTACATGTAACACAAGCTAGTATTCATAACGTTATGTGCATTGTCTCCCTCAGTTTCATCTTGGGTTTTTTTTTATATAACCAAAACCAGGATTCAGAAAAATTTTCATTACCTTTTTCTCCTCTTATCTGACGACATACAACACTACACATTCAATTCAGCAGCAAGAAATGGAAACAGAACCCACATTTTCAAGTTGGTTTAACCTTGCAGTGACACCTATTGCAGATGCTTTGAAATGGTTGAGAAGAATAGTTTCCGCATGGCGAGATCTGCAATTAGGCAGCACATCTGCACCAGCGGCAGCACCCCAGTACCCTCCCAACCTCCAAATCATAGTGTTGGTTGGTAGCCAACAAAAACAGTTCCAACTGCATAACTGTGAATAATTTTATGAGATGGATTTTAACTGGGCAATTGGATAGAAGATTTCAAGTGTCATGCATTTGACTTTACAATCAATAAGAAAAGAGAATGTTGAAAGAAGGAAAAGAAACATGGATACAAGTGACAGAACAGGAGGAGCTAAGCTCTGAAGGAAATGAAGAGACAAAGAAGGATAAACACAGACAACGATGAAAGAAGGGTAGGAGAGATAGTGACAGCCATGAGACAGATATTTACAACCAGATCATCAATTAACCACTCCAATCACTATGGATCAAGCCATTAAATGTGCATTTCTTCTAAACGACCTCCTGACTGACAACAACTACAGATCATGAGCTTGTATTGATGGCTGTTGGAACACTATGCAGACCCAAAGTCTGAGAAGTTCACTGTTTGTCAGTTAATTCGGCACATGCGGTCAGCAGCAAAACAAATGTCCGCCGTCTCAACTTACGTACGTCTCATTAAATGCAATCCAGTTATTTCAAGCTACAAGACTAATGTCCTGTGCTCTCAAGTTGGCATGTTTACCTTGCTCTCGTTTTTCTTGTGCTGAATAAGCACAGAATGTGACCATTAAATATATTGCTGATGGAGAGACAAGAGGAGGGAAACATCAATATTAAAGTGAACTGGAGTTACTGCCAGCTGTATTATCTGATAGGTTATCCCCTTGTGACATCATCACCAGGTTAGATAAATATTAATTTACACTTAAAGTTAGGTTATGGATGTTAACATGTGACCTAGCTGTTTCTTTGACCTAATGTTTACTCGCAGTATCGCAGTATCAGAATCTAATAATGCTGCAGTTGTTCTCAACATATGCTTAGCTCCCTTAATCTGTTCAAAATTAAAAATGGAAAAAACTAAACATTCACTTTCCCATTATCATTACAATTAGCCTTTGTGTAATGAAAAAAATATGTGAAACAAAAGGACCTTAGGACATGGCATCCTCCATAAAATCCTACTTTCAGCACCTCTGAAATTAGACCTAAAGTCCCCCCAGAGGGGCTATTAGACGACAAATCCCTGCCATTGACCAGGTTCTGCCCTCTGCTCGCTCATGACTGACGCCCCAATGTCTTTGAAGTTCTTTGCCACCACACCACTAGCACCATTTCCTCTTCACTTCTCATTCAAAATGTGAGTTGCCCCTTTTAGGACACCAGAAAAGAGCAGCAGAATGTTTAAGGGAAAGGGAAGAAAAGGGGCCCACAACATTCAAAATAAGCCAGATGTTTGCATCCCATGCTAACATGTGGAGACATGAGCTTGCCGTGGGCCTGCATTAATGAAGGTAGAGATCCATCGGGGCGAGGGGGCTGATAAGCAAGGGGATGCTGCCAGATAGACTGTGGCACATACACACACTCACCCGGTCACATGTGCTTGCAATAAGTTAGGCTCACTGCCACTCTGGTCAGACAAACAGATGGAAGTGGGCTGAGGCACTTTTTATGAGATGGGAAATAGAATAAAAAGCCTGAGAAAAGAAATGTTCTCTACGGAAATGCTGCTGTTCAGCTAAATTGTGGTACTCATATGCAACGGAGAGGATTTCAATTACTTCCTGGTGAAACTAATGGATATCAAATGTATAGACATTGTTGTAGGTTGCTCTAAATGAGTTGGTGATGATCTAACATACGTAGTACAATATCATTAATTTTCTCTGGGTATCAGTACTTTTATGAGCACAAAATACTCAAATCAGGAACATCTGTTGTCCCTCACAACCACTAAAGCTCTTACGAGGGAAAAATATCATACTATAAAAGGAAAATATATATGTCTATATCCATAAGTGAGATGTGGCTTGGAAATTTCAACTCCAGGCACTCATGTAGATGTTTAAAAGTAAAAAAGCCTTTATTAAATATGATAGTTTTTAATTTTTGTACTGTGAACAGTAAAGTTTTTTTGGTTATTTCTATGTTTTATATGTAAATGTCTTTAGTGTAAAGACAAATTAATTAATTAATTAAAACTATTTGCTATTTTGCCTCTAGTGATCAAAGTTTTTGATGTATTTTTTGTCTCAACCACCCTTAGGTTCTTATACTTACATTCTGTATTCATTCAATATACTGTAGGTGTATTTGAAATGCAATGCTTCATTCCAGGTGGATACAAATTAGTAAAAAATGCCAAAAAAAAGTACAGCAGTTAATTTATCATAGTATGATTCAGAGAATCATTACCACAGTGCTCACTACTGAAAGTAAAGTCTTGGTCTGTGGACCACTGTAATGAGGGATACTTCTAGGTTAATTTTTAACTTACTAAGATATTGTTAAAAAGGAGAGCATATTAAATCATAATGCTATATTCATGGACATTAATTATGCTGATTCAAAATGTATCATGCTATTTGAGCAAAGAAGTGTGCCATCTCAGCAACACAAGTATTCCACTTTAGTCAAAATAAAGATTTTATCACTGCAGAATATTTTAGTTAATTAATAGAATCTTTCCTCTCTGCTGTCATATCATGATGATACAGCTACTCACTGGCAAAATACTATAAAAAAAAAGAAAACCAATCATTTATCTAGGCACCATATTCTTCTTTATTTATTGACTGCCTGCATGTTTGTGTGTCTATCTGACTCTGTTCTCTTCGTTAAACCTATTTATTTGATTATATCAAACACAGATTGTGCATTTCAGAGACACTGGAGTGTAACTAGAGATCAGTATACAGAAGCTACAGTATACAGTGTACATTTTAGTGTGACTCATGTCACTGTCGTGACAGTGTTGCTCCTGGGCATTCAGCAAAGCACGAAGAATATACAGTATGTCAAATGTCTGCAGGTTTTGAACTAAAAAGCTAATTATGTCAGCAGTGAAGAAAATGTCTTAGATATTAGCATTTGAAAAAGAAAGAAGAATGAACTGTACGATAAGTGAAGAGGGAAAGAGAGGAAGGAGGGAGGAGAAGAGTGTAAGGGTGAATGGAAATGTAAAGACTGCATGGAATGCTCTTGCGTGAACTATAAATGAACCCCTAAACCCCAATCTCCACCTGACAAAATCTGTTCTTTGCCCTGACACACAACCACAAAGAACTCTCAGTCAGCATGCTGGAATGCCATGGGAAGATCACAATTAGTTCTTTACAGATTCAAGAAATAAATATTTCCATCCCAAGAGAGGCTGTGGAAATATTATACATTATAATAATTGAGGACTTTTAAGTACTAAATATTTTATCATCCTGTTGTCTGTGATTTTTCCGGGAGAAAGAGGCAATGCTATGCAACCATGATAGCTGAAGCATACACAGAGTTCTAATAAGACAATGTTGACAATTTGAGATTAGGTTGTGCTTATTTTTAGAAAACAAGATAACAGAGACATTAAAAAAAGAATACTCCTATATTCCTCATGATCACATGCGGATTGGTGTGAACCTAATAACCCAAAGACACAACAACAAAAAACTGGTTCAACATTTTTACTAACAACTTCAAGTTTAACACCTTTGTAGTGTGTAACCACATCACTGATTTTCTGATCTCCTCCCAGTTGTTGTCTGTGACACACATTGCATTGCAAGTGTGACCGAACTGAGATAATGATAACCACAGTTGCACGGTTAGAATGGTATTTAAGCAGTCTAATGCCTTGTTTGTTTTCCTATGTGCTCTCCCAGTGGTGCTCTCAACCCAGTGAGAGTGTGTTGAGTGTTGGGATTGCCGTGTTTTTGTCTGTGTGTGTATGTTCAGAGACACTCCCTCTCTTAAGCTGGGCTCTCTCTGTCTGCCTCCTTTCCATTCAGTCACTCACTTACCCTCACTCACTCTTTTCTTTCACTTATTACTTCCCCTCTGTATGTCTGCTTGTTTCCTCCTCCTCCTTTCTTCTCTCTCTCCTCCCACAAGGGCTGTATGCATTCCTGCCAGGAGGGGCGGAGGTGTCTGTGATCCATGCTCGATAAGGACCAGGCCTCCCCTCCACGCTACCCTCCCTCGTTTTCACCCTCACCCCCTCCCTGGGAAAATGGGTGCAACCTCCACTCTGGCAGGGCACCGGCTCCCCTTTGAGTGTGCTGCCAGCCATGGCAGCAGAGACTTAACATGATTTGTTTGTCTGCTGCTGCGTGTTTGCACCAAACCCTAGCGCCAACCCCTATTACTCCTGCCAGAGACTCAGAGGGCTGGTTAGTTGGTACACATCTAGAGTGAGGCTCCTGGAAATAGGGGGTGAAGGGTTAAAAGGGTGGTAAATAGGGTGAGGTAGGGAAGGTGGGGACCTAGGGAGAGATCAGGGTTAAATTGAGTTGGAATATGTCCCACGAGCTGGAAACATTCAACATTTCTCAAAAGCCAGTCTGGCTGGACTATCTCAATAATCATTCACTTTGTATTTCTAAAGATTGAGGTTCTTCCCCATTCTTCCTTTTTTTCCTGGTGTTTTGTAATTGGCTTGCTTCCTGGTTCAGTGGCAGACATCAGGCACAGCAGCGGCTGCCCAGTCAGCCCATTGATCTTTCATCAGCTCATAGTGTTAAAGCTGAAGGCATGAGGGGAGAGGCTAGAGAGGCAGACCCTCTTTTTATGGCAGCCCGCTGGAACCTGCCTAGGATTGTTCCCAGTTTCCTCAGATTGTTTTTCATTTAGTCAGGGCGCAGCGTTGTGCCGCTCAGAAGAGGTGAGGTGTGACAAGGGGCGCATGTGACAACAGTCTGGATAGGTGGAAACAATGATAAAGCAGGGCGTCTTTGCATTTTAGTTTCTGCATGTGATTGTGTGTGTTGCAGTTTTTGCTTGTAGGTTACATTGACTGTTTGGGTTGTGTGACATCTCCATGGTTTCTTATCATATAGCATAGACTAAATGACCTACAGGCCCAAGATTAGGAAGGTGACTTTTAATCTGCAGTTTTAATAAACAAATTACTATAAGACGATCCAGCTAATGTGTAAACTAAATTGAAGGATAGTTGACATGTGAATGATTATTTTTAAACAAACAAATCAACAATTTCTTTACTAAAGTACTGCCAATAATCTCAGATGACAAACCGCTAATTTAGTGGAAAGTGATACATTATATTGTAACACCTGATAATATTTCTCCACAGAATCTCAGGCTATTAAACATAACCATTAACCGTTAAGACAGAGTATCGAGAAAACAAATCAAATTTCACTAAAGGGGCTAAAATTACCTTTATCAATTTGCATGAAAGCCATGGTAGTGGTCAAGTCATCCATGTGATATCCAATCAGATGGGATAATCAGTATGTGGGTGTGGTCCATTGTATCCCCAACAGTATCCCATTGATCCATGCTTCAGAGCTGAGCTGCAGCAGTTGTGCGGGACCTGAACTTGGTCATCTAACTGATATGTGATATTAGGATCCTTCTTCGAGGCAGCTGCACTGGGATCTGGTCAGAGAGAAAGTGAGAGAGGGAAAAACTGACTTCAGATTAGCGGATCAATTTTCACTGGACCTTGAATATTTAATGTCCAGTCACAAGCATCTGACATACATGTCATCATGATGATGATGATGTTGGAATTGTGTACTTATTTGAAAAGAATTAAAAAATTATGTTTTCCATTGAATACATACAAACTTAAGTCGACCATATTGACACAAATACAGTGAAGTCATCTCCCAATTATTGTACAAATATTAACCAAAAAATAGACCCTACACATAACCCCAAATACTTTAAAGAAAATACATACTGTTGTAATGCTATGAAAATATGGCATCTGATCTGGTGTATGACAAGAAGATTCCTGTGAAAAGACGCTGCACAGACACACACACTTCAACCAAAAGATCTGGGGTTAGGGAGAATCATGTCTGGATCATGTTTATCATCCCAGCAAACATGTGGCTGATATAAGCCTTTGATACTAGAAGTAGATGCAGAGGGCAACATTTCTACAGATATCAAAAGATATACCCGTGTTCACAAGTACAATTATTTGTTAATTCATATATTTTATGTGCCTTTGTCGTTCCCACTAAATGGTGCAAGATCATAAAGTTTTGGAACATACTGTAAATGTCAGATAATTTTAAAGATAAACTTAAATTATGCCCTGTGTAAAAGGGACAGTAAATCTATCCAAAGTATCAGTGGCAACAATGCAACAAGACAACTCGCTCTCGCAATAACCCACACCTGACCCCTAAACCTTCACCCACAGAAAGGATGTTGTTTCACCGACTACCTTCAAATACTTTCCTCTCGGAAAGACATCAGTGAAACCAGAGCTTGTCAGGCCCTGTATTTGTTTATTAAGTATGCTCTTGGACTGGCTTACTCCCAAGATGGCTGTAACTGAGAGATTTGTTCATGTAGGCATTAGAGCTGGCTATCACTGGTGAATTATTTATTGAAAAAAATCTCCTCTTCCCTGATGGATGAGAGAATATGTAGGGCTGCTCACTGACTGTGCCATATATTAGAGAAATGATAAAAACATTGTTAAGCACTGCTCACTGACTGGTGAATTGAAAATGTACAAGAATCCCCGTTTATGAAAATATAAAAAGAGGTTCTAGAAATACAGTGACATGGTCAGAAGAAATGTCAGTACCTCTGCCACAGTATTTTTGTTGTTGTGTTTTGAATATTCTGTGAAAATAATCAGACTTAACAGGTTTTAATAACAGCTATAGAGTATGTATTTTTAGGTTTTTAAGTTATCTAACATTTTATTTTTTGTGCCTTCCCATTCAGCTCATAATTTCAACCTTGTCCCAAAACTGTGTCAGCCTGTCAGTGCCTCCATATAATGTTTAATTCCTATGGGGTTTTTTTATGTATAAGTGCTATCTCATATAATACACATGATAAATATATCAATATGTCAAACTTCAGAAATACTGTGTATACTGTATTCACACTGACAGGAATGTCAGGGATTTCACAACAAGCAGTTGTTGCAAAACATGTGCTGATGGGACCTCCAACCACCGTTTTTGGCCGTTATAAAACGCAACAAACAGACATAAAATTGGACAATGAGAAGCTCAGATACTATTGATATCTCTCCTGCCAGATTTAAATAACAAAATGATTTGCTCAAATCAGAATAAATCACATTTGGTAATTTTCCCTGCTCACTTTATTATGTAAGGTTTTAGCATTCTGCAGCAGTGAAAGAAAAAGAGACAGTCAAAAGGGGCCTGGCTATTGTCATTCAATGGCCCAAGCCATTTTGGAAATCACCGCGCTCGATTTGCTCCTGCTGCCTCCGTCTCTGCATTCCCTTATGGCCGCACTAGATGGAAGGCTTCCTTTTATAATTTCCAAGTTGCACATAAGCCACCAACCCCCTCTTTCTCAGAGTAACATACATATGTCAAAGGCTGAGTTGGATGATTGAATAAGTCAATGACGGAAGTAAAAAAAGAGGGACATATTGCATACATGTTATCCATTAGCTTTCAGTAGACAAGAGGATGTGTCTATATTAATGAAATTATTTAATCCTCATTTAAAATTTCATAACAAATTACAAGATGGGTCCCTCCAACATAATTTATGGCTAAAGATGTCTACATATCGGTGTTTAAGCTAAAAGCTCTTCCATTACCAGAAGGGACTAATAATCGTGATCTATGCCTGCTCACTCAGCAAATAATCAATCATGTTTATTTAGTGTTTAAATAAGGATTTTGCTTTGAACTTACAGAAAATAAAGATAAACCATTGTCTTATATATATATATAGGCATCTTTAAAGCCTAAGTTACAGAATGTGCAGGCAACATTATCTGAAATAAACTATTTTATGGGCTATAATGCTAGTTAAGATGACATATGGAGACTTTTGTGAGCTTCAAATCTAATTTGAATAAAATCACTCTGACCCTGTGACCCCAGCTCGTCTAAACATTTGAACTGTCACACAAAGGACCACTAAAAAGGGGGCTCATGACCCGTTTTTGTGACTAGACCCATATTTCAAGAATTAGGCAAACATTGCTATCAGTGAGTCAGCATTGTCAGTGAAACATAAAACAGAAAAAGAGTGCAGTGCACAAACGTTGAACAGATTGGAAGCACAAGGCAGCTAAGCAAACTAGAAAACGTTGCATAAAATCTAACATTCATGGAGGAGCTAAGCATGTGGATGCTGACAGCCTAACGCGACTGCAGACATATTTTAAAACAACTCGCATGTTGAGATTTTAATTCGCAGAAACCAGGCAGAACCTCCACACTGTCAGTCCAACACTAAGGGAGCTTATCTTCATCAATCGGGCATGAAATTCACTGGCTGACCACTGGACGTCCTGCCTGCTCTGAGGTCAACAAAGTGACCACTGAAGCGATGTGCAAGTATCTGTGAGTGTGCATCAGAGTGAGTGTGTGTGTGTGTGTGTGTGTGTGTGTGTGTGTGTGTGTGTGTGTGTGTGTGTGTGTGTGTGTGTGTGTG
>JAUYWH010000004.1:8617342-8695337 GCA_034779795.1 Ctenopoma multispine
TGTGTGTGTGTGTGTGTGTGTGTGTGTGTGTGTGTGTGTGTGTGTGTGTGTGTGTGTGTGTGTGTGTGTAATGAAAGAGCACGGGAGAGAGGGGGGCTATTATACAGCAGTTTTGCAAAGTAGGTCTGTGCCACTCTTGATTAGGGATTGTTCGCAATAGATGGTTGCAGACATGAGATAATGAGGACCTTTGATAACGCGGGTCTCCTTTAAGTTTTTCCCATGAATCGAGGCTGTCGCCAGTCCACAAAACGACACTGTGTTTCGGCACCACGCTACTCACTTCTCATTTGTCGAAGACAAAAGCTGATCCACCCGAAATCCGCACTAACAAACCAGGGGCCGGGAGCAAATCATATAATGTTCAATCATATTCACTTCTCCACTAATTAACTGGAATCCCACCTTATTCTTAAATACAGTGACCAATTAAACTTCCATGCATGCCAAAGGTCTCCGGGGCCACACTCGGTCGCCAGGAACATTTGTGAAGGTCTGCAGCTTCACTAAAGGCAATGGATCTTATTAGGTGGCTGACCTCCGCGAGGAAAGGTTGCAGGCTTTTCACTGCCCTGGGTTGGAAAACTAAGAGGTTTCCTAATCGGATTTTAATTGGTTGGTTGGTTAGGTGGTTGCTGCTTGTGTGCTGCTTTCTCCGTGTGTGCAGTGGGATAAAGCTGACGTTTCCACAAAAATGCAAAGCAGAGAAAGTGGAGTGGAGTTATGCAATCTAACATCTATGATTTATAATCAATTTTAGTCCAGAAACTTATATTAATATAGATCTTTACACACAGAGGGAGAAGCAACAGGTGTTGACAGCATCGATTGTAGCTTTTCAAACACAAACACATCTCCAAATGCAAACATTGCGTTGAAATGGACTTTGTCTCACTTTCAAAACTTAAAGTAGCATAAAACAAACACCACAAATTTTTTTCTCTTCCGAAAAAAATGCACAAGCTACTTTTTTGCAGCAACAGTGGCACAGATTTTGCCTCTCCTGTGCTTGTTCGACGTTACTGTAGAGTCCTATGAGTTAAGCCAACCAGGTTCAGCTTACGTTCACATACTCCCCCTCATTACCCCAAAACTGGCTTTATGCAAAACATGTGTAGGAACTTCTATAAATGAAAGCACAGCTCTTAACTGCATCCTACTTATTTTGATTTTCATGTGGGTTTCGTGTATTGTCTAACTTAGTAAATACGCCTCGTCTCATATTTCAAATGTCACAAGTCTTTGACGACTTGCAATTTGAACATGAAAAAGGCAGCAAAGGAAAACAGCTAGTAAAAAAAAAAAGAAAGAAAGAAAAAAGTGTCTCTAACTTGAGTCATATTTAACTCATAATACATCTAAAGAAAGATTTTTTTAGTCCACGTTGGGACATGCAGCTGAAAACAGACTGTAAGATGCTAAACTTGCTGTTTTATGTCAGACCTAATAGACTATTAAATCTAACTTGTAGAAGGTTTTTACAATTCACATATCCTATACTCTCACTGATTTCACCAAGCCACTGAAATCTGCTGACGCACAACACCAGTGACTATATTTTAATTAATTATTTAAATGAATCTTCAAATTTGGACTTTAATCCACGAGGTCAATCGTTGGTCATACAATGATAGACAGAAAAGATTTGTTTCCAGATCTACAAAAAAAAAAGTACACAAAAGTTTAATTTGCAACTGACAAAATGTTTCCAAAGAAACAGCTGTAATTCTGGTTTTGTTTTTTTAATTTTGAGCAAATATGAATATATGGACAGAGAGTGAAAAGGATTTTAAAAATATATTTGAACTCAGATTTCCTAAACATCACATAAGGAAAATGGGAAACGTGACTGTCGCCAAACAACTAAACGCAAAGCTCCACACTTTCTGCAAATATTTACAAGACATTATTACTTCAGCTGATATTAGTGGGATCCATCAGTTGCACAGACAAACATATGCGACACATATCTCATCTTTGCCGCACTCACTCCGAATCGTTGCTTTCGGTACTGACAAAGCCGTTAATTCGTCCAGGAACTGATCACTTAAATACACCAGTTTACAGGAATATTTATGACAGTCGACAAAAGTTGTGCACATAAAGAACTTCTAAAAAAAATTCACCTATCACCATAAGCAATTACCACCCGTTGCTTTTATTTATCATTGTGCCTGGAAAATAAGAAGACTGAGCCAACGCAGCTGAATGAAATGAGACGGGTATAAGTTGAGACATGTGATCTAATATTTAAAAATTATGAATTCTCTCAGAATGTGTCTCAAACCCTTTTCTGCTAAGAGGTAGAACAGATTAGACAATTGTCATATTGGAGGAGCCTCGTTTTTGTCATCAGTAACAAACCTTTATACTGAGCTTGCTGTATTTAAAAGAAAACTGGATTTTCTTAATTAATGCAACATAAAAACCTAACAGTTTAACAGTGGGAAGGGGATTTCCAAGTTCTCTATTACTTGAGGTTCCTAAACTTCATGAGCTGAAATCATTATTTACTCTTTGAAATTCCACATATTTCCACAGTAGGCTATTAAAAGTTGACAAAATAAGTGAGCCTATAACAAAAAAATTTATATTTGCATTTTACATTTAAGTCTCCTTCAGTAAAATTCTTTACCTGCTGCTTTATCTAAACAGAGTGAAGTTAAAATAGTGGGACGAGGTGTGGAGAAATCTACTCTGAAAAGAGTGGATTATGGGCTCAGGCCTGCACACAGCACCTGTAGGGAGTGGCTGAAGAATCCTTATCAAAATAACCCCAAAAACTTAACCCAGCAGGTCTGCAATGAGGTCCAACTGGAAAAATGACAGACCACCTGAGGCACAAATCCAGGAAGACCTGGTTTACCTTAAAGGGAACTGACACCTAAGTGAGTTTTTACAAGGTCATTT
Source organism: Ctenopoma multispine (assembly GCA_034779795.1). NCBI lineage: Eukaryota > Metazoa > Chordata > Actinopteri > Anabantiformes > Anabantidae > Ctenopoma > Ctenopoma multispine. Next base: position 8,620,253 of record JAUYWH010000004.1, read on the forward strand.
AGGGATGACGTGTTCTGAAGTTTATGTGGAATAACTGTGCTGCAAAGGTTCTTAAGTGCATTTAAGAAGCTCCCTTGAAGCTAGAGTCCCAGCTATGATGTTGTATATCTGAGCATATACCACAATGCCCAAACTTCCCTATTTCCAATTGAATGTCTATCATAGTGCTTACTATGGGTTACTTTAAAGATTGGTATTGCACTTGATCCATTTACCTCAATCACCACTCTTGGTAACAGAATGTCTGATTGTGGGGCAGAAGGACATAAAAGACATGTATTCAACCATCCCGTCAGTGGAAATCAGTGCTGGTTTCTTTTACCCAGCCTTTCAGACTGCATGGCACTTGCTTTTCCGCCTATGGTTTTCCATTTCAAAGCCCTCTGTCTCCATGTAAATGCCAAAACACAGTAATCCAATCTGACCCCATTGCAAATTTTCCAGAAACTATTGGGGGGTAGTGGGGTTGACATGAGCCACGCACTTATCCCACTTAACCTCTAGAGAAAAACCACCCTAACCCCTCAGCCCAAGATTCCCTTGGTGGAGGAATGCACCGCTTTATACCACTCTCTGCTTAAAAGCAGTGGATCTTGAGGTTGGACTCAATAGCAAAACCTTGTAACTTCACAAGACTGTAAAGTCAAAGCAGTACAAAGCTGATGCTGATGGTGGAGAAGTTAAATGGACAGCAGATACCCGCATTAGAGCACCTCCCTGCTCACTGTGCATCGTGCAAACCTAAATACATTTTGATTCAAAATATCCCCTAGCTGAAGTCTCATGTGAACATAATGGGAACATATTTATACTGTGTTAATTTGATGACAAATAACCTGAGGATTTCTTCTTGTTTCCCATTTGCTTTTGTTTGCTTTTTTGCATGCAAAACTGGTTCCAGTCAGAGTCTCAGTGCACAGAATTTAAAGGGGGAAAGATGCTTATCTCCCATGTTGGCAAGTGGTGGCACGTAAGGCAAGCTAAAGACTTTTGACACATGGTCCACATCTGAGGCATTTACCACGAGCATCTTGATCACACAGCTTGTAGCTGCAGAGAAAGCCTGACGGCTGTTTATGGGGTTGAGCAAACAAATCCCCTGCTTTATGCTCTACAGGTGATGCATGCCACTGCACTGGTTTGTTTTAATAGTGTTGTGTATAATGTACCTTTTGAAAGGCAGCTGTTCAGTCCTTATACTTTATTCCTGAGCAACAGGATACAATAATGAGCATATCTTATTTTGTGTGAAAATAAACCATTACATAGCCCTTTGGTCGGCTTCTGGCCAGACAATGTAATGCAAACCTATTCATAACCTTATAACCTTATTCATAACTAATCTGTTATGCGATATGACTGCATTAAATCATAATTTTCACGATGTATGAGATATGAAATAATTATCCAGTCACATTTTAAGTCACAGTTCATATCTAATATGAATAAATCGGCTTGTTCTTTAAACTTTGTGACATGTATTTCTGTTGTATATAGATATTCCAGTCAAGGCATTAGAAATCAGAATTTCCATATTTTGATACTGAATTAAGAGCTAAACATGTCCCTGTTTACATTTCAATTCCCTCCTACTTAACTATGTGGTAGTAAGTTAAAAATTATGAGCCTGTGTCACCGCTGACAAACAACCTTTACCAAGGGAGCAAGTTTCTCCCCTGCACTGCTCCATTTTCCCTGTCAATCTGCAGTCAATGTACGGCCATCAGTAAGCACATCCCCTAATTAACTAAAATTGTTTTTCATCAATACCTATAACTGGCCAGTGCAGGAATTGATGAGAACAAGGGTTGACTTGACTAAAAATGCCTGACAGGAACAATTCATCGACAGGTAAAGAGTTCATCATTCCCCGAGCCAATTGACTAAAACGCGTGTGATCCTGGAAAGTGCGTTTTACAGTCTTCACTCTATGGAGGGGGGAATATGGCCTCAGTGGATCAATTTTGGCCCCACCTAAATCTTTAAGGTAAATGATTTGCATTTAGAAAGTCATTACACTGTCAATGGGACATCTCCCCTCTACTTTGTGTTGGGATATCCATAATGAAGTTTGAAGTCATTATAGTAGTTGAATATTCTAATCTTGTGATGTTTCCTTTCCCTATCATGTCATGTTAGGGCTGATGACTGTCCAGACAATCTCCTCCATTCAGGAGTGGAGCCACCAAGTCTGTCCTTGCTTATCATTAACAATCTGCAAATAAACAGGACAGCATACATTACATCACTTGCAGCTCCGTGATCAATTCCAGGAATGTCTTTGAAGCTTTGCTTGATGAACCTACACAGTATAGCTGCGGTGAGTAGCAAGGACATTGATGCTTCATAACCCATGACCTTAATACACTTTTTCTTCACTGATGGCAAAGGTAGTAAATAGTAAGAAAAATATTCAACAATAATACAGTGATAGCAGTTAGAGTTGATGTGACTGCAGAAACATGTACAAGGAGTAATTTCTTCACTCAAATACATTGCTTTTTAAAGCACATTCTTAGATGTTAACGCCTGATATTGTGTGGACCGCATGATGTTTTTTTTTTTTTTTATTTCAAACAAGTCTCAAACACAAGCTTCCCCCTGTGGAAATCACCCACCAACATGGAGAGAGAAATTTTAGAGGCTGTCCAGTTAGATATACTGGCCCTTCTGATTTTGATATGCATGATCGCTGGATGTATAAAAGGGAAGCGCTGACAAAGTTTGCTTCATCAATCAGTAGTGTCAGCTTCAACCTTTTTATAGCCTCTTGGAGTCCCTGAGAGCCCTAACCCTGTAAAAGTTTATATAGTGTATTGACCATTCTCTCCTTGCTTAGCTAATGAAGCCAGCTTGGCCACAGAGACTGAAAGGCTGCTGCCGTGTCAACACTGCTACCTATTTGATGACACCTTCCACTAAATTGAAATGTGCTGCTAATGAGGATGCATGTTTAAAGAAGAATAAGCCCCAGTAATTGACACAGACCTGACCTCACTTACACAAGAAGGACGGAAAACCCGATGATGGCAGAATCTTAATTTTGGAGCTTATGCATGTAAACGTTTAGCTTTTGGCTTCAGCTACTAGAACTCTAAGCTTTTCATACAGTCAGATGCTGCTGTGGCTTATGAACAGCTATAGCATTAGTTTTCTTTAGCAAATCAAAAACGCACAACACATAAGTCAAATTTTCTTCTGTACTTCTTCTGTGGAATATACTGTAGACACACACACAGGTTTTAGTGGGGGCTGACTGTTCAATGCAGGCTCTAATACAATGCTAGCTGTGCTGCACTGAGTTCCCATAATCAACTACTGTGCAACAAGTACAGCACATTTTTTTATGTTTCAGAATTATTATTGTATTATATAATTATTTCTGCTGCTGCACTGTAATATTGTTAGAGTGGTGCAAACTACTGAACATATACATACTGACATCATTCATAAAGACCTAATACTTCTCTTGAGAGAATTTGCTCTACATGATACTCTTTAAGGACTTTGACATCCACCACCACTTTCTTCCCGCCTGGATCCACGGAGACAGACAATTGACTGAGAATTGATGGTCAATGTTTATCCAAGGTGGTCGACTGGCCACGGCTCTCTAGTTTACTTGTGAAATTGTGGTTAAACTGCATTTGAGAGACCAGTAGCGTGACTTTGCACAGGGTGCACATGTCTTTAGAAGCTTTGCAGGGAACCAATATTATTGCATCCAACAAGGGAATCACTGCACTTTTCCATTTAGTGTTTTAGCTCAAATATATATATTTTAAAACATGTAAGTTTTATTCCTGTTCACGGTTTAAGCGTTGTTGTATCCTGGGAGAGGATTATAATCAATAGAAAAAAGAAAAAAAAATAGAGTACTTTAGTCTAATTCACAAGCCCCAAAACACTCAGAATTTAAAAGGGCTGTGTATTATCAAAAATACCTACTTTATTACCAAGTTCTTGCAGCGTATGCAACTATCACATTATGAACTAGGACAAAAGCTGAATTGTTTCCCAGAGACAGTTGTGCCGGGAAAGTGTGCTATATTTAACAACAGAATTGGCTGGTATGATTGAAAACACGGACGTTTTATTACAAGAATTGATAACAAAATCAGCAGTGACAGCATCCTTACAGACTCTTCCCTTCTGCTCGTCTCTGCGCAAATATGTGATTTACGATTGCGCTTTAATTCGACTCAACTTACAAAATGATATTTCAAGTCAAAAAATTAAATATCCGCTAAAGCTGAAGACGGGTTGTCACTCATTAGGAGGCTTTTCAGCTCTTTATGTTTAAGGATTTAAAAAAGGACATATCTGTTTCCACGGACATATAAGAGACTTATCTCAAACTGACTCAAATCAAAATTCAGGCTTGAGAGAAATGGGAATTATAAGCAAACAGTGTGTGTCTAAATGTCCAACATGACAATATAAAACTAAAACTAGACTATAACTCTAAAACTAAACTGTATGCACACAATCCTTAAAAAAACAATAAATAATAAACACTCACTGGACATTTGACTGACACTATAATAATCACTTGAACTTATCATCGAGCGCCTCATCCCGTAACCCGGTCATATTTTCCTGAGCTTTGATTTCAGAGGAGGTTGTTACAGGAAATGTTGGCTACTCGGCTCTTTTCCGGCGCTGTTAAGTCTGTGAAAATTCAGTAGAACGAATCGGCTACTGTTAAATAAGAATATACATATATATATATACACATATATATAGAGAGAGAGATATATAGATAGATAACTATGAGTGTATAAAATCATGTTCACAATACTACAAGCATAAGAGTGTTATTGGAAAGAGGAGATCAACAGCCCATCTCGCCGACAAAGCGAGCCGGTTCCCCGGCTCGGCTTGCCTGCTCTCTCTCCCCTTCGCTGGGTCTCACAGAGCGACCGACAGCGCAGCGTCTATAACGATGTTGACATATTCACACAACACTGAGTGAGGCAGGGTGGTGTTTCACGGCAAAGCCCTTTTGAGTTTCCAAACACCTTTTTATAAGTCTGAAGTCTGTCCCCTCCACCCGACCTGTTAAAACCACGCCTACACAGCCACACAATTGGTCCGAAAGCGTCAAAGAGCCAATCAAAGGGAGCGCTGCTACACGTAACATGCAACACATCCATACAGTATGAAGCCCTATGGGCCACAGAGGCGCTAGGAAAATCACGGAGCTGGGACCTTACCACCTCTCTCTCTCTCTCTCTCTCTGGCCGTCAGCGGACTTCTTTCTCTGCACACGTCTTTCTCTGAAATGTGCGTGTGCGCGAAGGAAAGAGGAGGAATAACGTGTGTGTGTGCGTGTGAGGGTGCATGTGCGGAGCAAGTAAAGGCAGGGGGATTATTCGGCGCTATCGAAATATTTCAACACGTCGCCCTCGCTGCAGGACTGAAGCCAATAAGAGGGAACGCATTTTAACAGGAATGCCGATATTGTAAACAGCAGCAGAAGAGAAAGAATGCACTGCAGTCAATTAAGTGACTCACCCGAGTTGGTTTAATTCGACTAATGTCCGCAAGCCAGCGAGACACAGAAAGGTGTCCGGTTAGCGTGAAGCTCTGAAGAAAATCGCCCTCGCTGCACTCTTGATTGATGGGCAACATTTTTACGTTTCTCTTTGCAGACTTTTGAGAAAAACCCTCAGCTAAAGACTACAGAGGTCTCCGGGCAACTTGTGGATGTTTTATCTGCAGAGTTGAAGGCGGACTTTCCCCAAAGCTTTCCGACTTCACATTTCTTTTTTTTTTCTTTTTTTTTCTTTTGTCATTATTTGCTCCTCTTGAACGCGGGCTTCACTGTTAGAAATATTGTTTCACATCCAGCCAGACGTCTACATTTGTTGCCTGCACTTGGATGAACTTCCTGATGAGAGATCCAGTCATACAGGGATCAAGTATGGCATATCATCCGTTTATACCTCACCGGGGTCCGGAATTTGCCATGAGTGCAATGCTGGGTCACCAGCCTCCTTTCTTCCCGGCTCTGGCTCTCCCTCCCAGCGGCACCCTGTCTCTGCCGGGCGCCCTGGGAAAGCCGATCATGGACCAGTTGATGGGAGCCGCGGAGACCGGTCTCCACTTCTCGTCGCTGGGGCATCCGGCTGCGGCCGCCCACCTCAGGCCTCTCAAAACTCTGGAACCTGAGGAGGAGGTGGAGGACGATCCTAAAGTTCATCTGGAAGCCAAGGAGCTTTGGGAACTCTTCCACAAGAAAGGGACTGAGATGGTGATCACAAAATCCGGAAGGTGAAAGATTTTTCTTTTTGCGTATTCATCGCAAAAATGTAAAAAATATTATCAACATGCAGAACCTTCTTGTGCATATACCACATAACTGAAGGATTTGTTATTATACGTAGGCTAGATACATATGTTTGGCTTAGATATTTCCAGTTTATTTAATGTAACGTCAACAAGTTAGTCTGATTTGAATTACTTTAATTTGCACTGCAGCATAGGGCACTTTTATAGCACTATATTATCTTTTTAAACGCCACGATCTATAAAAAGTGAAAAAACAGAGACAGGAAATCAGCTGTTGGCTGTAATATTTTTGTAACAGGCCTGTAGCTTTTGTAATATTAATAATATACACTTCCAGTTGCACTGGTGTTGCACTCCATACACATTTCCTGACAATAAAAGCGACCTTTGCGTAATCCTATTGTTAATTTTCACGGCCGGTTTGTCGAAAGTTTACATTGACGGATAACTCTATTAAAATGTCAGGTCAGGGTGTGTGGAGCTCTGATTAAATTATTTTCGTCATCACCACAGTGACAGTACACAAACATTGCTGCCGTGTGTGGAGGTCTTTAAGGGAATTTAAAAAAAAGACACTCATGTTCTTGACATGTTGTCTTAAAGCTTAAGTGAGGACACTGTAGAGGAGAAACACTTAGATGGTGTTTGCTTCACTTTTTACCTCTGGAAACTTCATTCACACACTCTCGTCTGACTATAGCAGGGCACCGACTGAACTCACTCGTCAAACTGTAGCAACGCACTTTAAGGTTATATTAACATGGAACACGTTCGTTTTATTTTTAAATGTTGTCCTTTTGCTTATATTGTAATATCATTTTACTCGGGGTTGTTGCTACCACACCAGTGCTTATCACTTGTTTTCGTTCGTCACAGGCGCATGTTCCCCCCGTTCAAAGTGAGGTGCACTGGTCTGGACAAGAAGGCCAAATATATTCTCTTGATGGATATAGTAGCAGCAGACGACTGCAGGTACAAATTTCACAACTCCCGCTGGATGGTGGCAGGGAAGGCCGACCCCGAAATGCCAAAGAGGATGTACATTCACCCGGACAGTCCGGCTACTGGTGAACAGTGGATGTCAAAAGTCGTCAACTTTCACAAACTCAAGCTCACAAACAACATCTCCGACAAGCATGGATTTGTAAGTTCAACTAATGTATGTCAATTTTCCTATTTATAAATTTACCCTTTTAGTATCTTTACATGTATCACAGTATTTTATATTTGGATGTTTATTATTTTATTGTAGTTAAGCTGAGGAAGTCCCAAGTGATTTAAAGATTAATCTTATAGGCCTATTGTGACGCCTAACTAAGAGCAAATTATTACAAACAATTTTTAAAAATAGATGCAAATAACATTGTTATTACCAGTAAATGATAGATTTTAATGCTTTTTGTATTTAGGCAATTTTTCGCCATAAGTATAATTATTAAAAATATTATGATAATTAAGCTTGTGTCTGTATCCCAGCTATGACACTTCTCTGGATCTATGCATTCTGTAACCACTTCATTGAACTGATCAAATTAGCCACCAGAATAGTTTTATACAGTGTTGTTTACATGATTCCTGATTCTGACTGCTCATATTGATTTGTCTTGTCAAACGTTAGTTAGCGTTTAAAGAAATGCAGAATAATGTAACGTGCTCATTTTTATTTATTAATTTATTTTCTTCTCGGTTGTGTGTGTGTGTGTGTGTGTGTGTGTGTGTGTGTTTGTGTGTGTGTGTGTGTTGCAGACCATTCTTAACTCGATGCACAAATATCAGCCTCGATTTCACATTGTGAGGGCCAACGATATTCTCAAACTCCCGTACAGTACCTTCAGGACTTATGTTTTTCCTGAAACGGATTTCATTGCCGTGACTGCTTATCAAAACGACAAGGTAAGCACAATGATTGCTCGTAGGTTTAACGACACATATCCTGAATATTCTCCAGACGAGAACGTGTATGTCCCTCGCCTGTCAGGCGCCTTCTGTCTTCCAATGCTCTGCACCATTTTGTTGTCATAAAATATGAAAGACGTCATATTTGTTTGAGCCTGTGAGAGTGGAGTATCATGGTTGGGGGGGGGGGTGAGATCGCGAGTGCCATAGTCGCCAGCTTGTGGTAGGGAAGTAATAATTCTGAGGAATGTTATACAGGTTATCTTCATTTTGTTTAATCACGTGGAAAGGATTTGGCACAGACCCAGACTCGCTCTCGCTCTCGCTCTCGCTCTCGCTCCCTCTCCCTCTCTTCGTGTGTGTGTGTGTGTGTGTGTGTGTGTGTGTGTGTGTGTGTGTGTGCGCAAAACTAAAAGGTTGGGGGCTGAGAAATGGGTAAAACAAGAGGGGCAACACTGTGCGGTTGAATGGAGAAAAAGAAAACAAGTGTCTGTAGCGTCAGACTGTGCTGCATACATGCATGCTAAACATGATTTGCAGTAAGACTTAAAAACAATGAAAATCACCTCCTAGAATCGTAGGACTCCACTTTCCCCTCTCATGAGCAGTGGCAACATTGCGGGAGATGGAGAGGAAGTGGTGTGGGAGGAAAGTTGTTCAGAAGCTTACGCGAAAGAAATAACATATTCCACTTCAGTGCAGTGAAACCGTGCCATTATGGGGACACGCGTGGTCGCTGTGTGTTTTGCTTCATTTGTGTTTTTTTTTTCTGTAAACTCAAAAAATGTGTAATTGTAGTCGTCTTGGCCTGTTGGGACAATAATAGCAGTGTAGTGTAAAGCTGCAGATTAGTCCTGCGCTCTACCTGAATGAGAGCAGCAAAGTGCGGGTGTTTTATATTTACGCATCATTTAAATTGTTTCAGATAACCCAGCTGAAAATTGACCATAATCCATTTGCCAAAGGGTTTCGTGACACGGGCAATGGGAGACGGGAAAAGAGGTAAGACAGAGGGGAAAGTTGAAGATTTATACATTTAGGCTGGACAGTGATCTCGGTGGATTAACCTCGCGTCAAAGCTTGAACATTAACCCGCAGGGAGCCTGGTGCTCCACAGATTCTAATCAAATAGCTTAAGATGGAGATCGCTGTAATTCTAAGGTCTTGTGTGGAATAAAAAGAAGAACGAGTTTGCTAATTTCTGATATCTTAAATTATTATTGTATCTGAAAACTTTCAGTGTTTACATTGGATTATGCTCGTTTTTTAAATGTATCAAGACGATATGTAAAGACAAACAGATTTACGAGCCTATTAAAACAATACCTGCTGTATAGGTGAGTCAGTCCTACAGTCGGCTTCATTATCTCAGCTCTCCAGCCTAAACAAGCTTCCCCATCATACATCGTGCTGCAAATATTGTTTCTGATCTGAGAGCCATGACCGCGACCAAAATGAACCCGAGTATTTGTGCACAGGAAACAGCTGGCTCTGCAATCCATGCGTTCATTTGAGGAGCAACAGAAAAAGGAGAACGGGGCTTCAGACGACTCCTCTGGAGAGCAGGCTTCCTTTAAGTGCTTCGGCCAGGCCTCCTCCCCTGCCGTGTCTACCGTGGGCCCCCCACACCTGAAAGGTAGGCTCACAGACCCCACAGTCAGTCACAAATTTAAACACACCTCCTGTGTAAAGTCGTAAAATTTGTATTGTGGTGAGATTTTTTATAAGGTGTGTGTAGAATAGGAACCAGCTTTATCAATGTGAAGTAGCCTCAGTCGATGAGCAGCTTTTAATATTGGCTGATCGCTCATATTCAGACCATGCGCACTGGAAAAATTGATAGGACAGTCTTCTGCATTAACTGTCTTATTGAGATGGATAATAAAACATCATGAAAATGAATCCAGCGTACTCACTAATTGCTGAGATCATTATTCGCACAGAAACAAGATATAAGTCTGCTATAAATGATCTTTCGATTAATCTTCAAAACTTTAAAAGTAATTGTGAAGTTTTAGTATTGAACTGGCGTATATCTCATGTCCTTCGGGGGCTTTTTCTTGTTCCACCTGTCAGAGCCAAGTGCAATATGGCTGATAATGGGAGTTATATCCACTATTCAGGTAACTGATATTCTCATTCTACCTGTGCAGATTTCTGTGACAGCGATGAGGACAGCGACGATGAGAGCAAAGACGAACACAAAGATGGCCCAGACTCCAGCAAGATTTCCACTACTACGGATGACGGGAAAGATCATGAGGCGAGCCCAGCTAAGGGGCACCCCTTTAGTAACAGTGACTCTGGCAGCAGGACCCGTGACAGCGGCCCTAGGACTGAGAAAAGTCAGGCAGACTCACGGCAGAGCCCCGTCACCGTAATCTCCAGTACCACTCGCTCTGGAGAAGACCTCAAGAGTCCAAACCTGGACCAGCCCAAAACGGATGAGTGCAGGTCAATAAGCAAGGACAATTTCATGCCTTTGACTGTTCAGACTGACAGCACGCACATAGGCCACGGCCACTTGCATAATTTTGGATTTCCAACAGGCCTAACAGGACAACAGTTTTTCAACCACTTAGGGAGTGCGCATCCGTTTCTCCTGCACCCAAGTCAGTTCAACATGGGAGGTGCATTCACAAACATGGCTGCGGGCATGGGGCCACTATTGGCAGCTGTGTCCACGGGAGGGGTGAGCACCATGGACACGACTAGCATGGCATCACCGCCGCAAAGCTTGACGGGAGCTCCAGGCCTACCCTTTCATCTGCAGCAACATGTCTTGGCATCACAGGTAAAACCTGTTTTCTTGGGCCTACTCGCAGTCTCGTATCAAGCAGATATTGAGTTCTACGGTGCTGCAGCCTATAAGCCTCGTTTGATCAGATATAGAAATGTCTTTAATGGTATCCTAATCTTGTGCATGCGTGTAAGAGCGTGCGCTTGTGGTCAGCGTGTGTCTGTTTGTTTTGTTTTGTTTTCTTGCCAAATAGGTTAGTATTCAGAGTACAGTTAGGCAACTGCATCGGCCCGACGAGACTATTAGAGATCGTGTTTTATCACCTTTCTCTTTAGATATTAGTCTGTTAATCGTTAAGGAAAACAGACGTTGCGAGTCAGAGACCCCCCTTGCAACACCTAGAAGTGTGAAGCAATCTTTTTGATATGAGCTCATCGAGTCTGGGCTTTAGAGCCACAATAGCAAGTGTTAAAATGCCTCACTGGCTCAAAGAGGAAAACATTATAATTTATTGGACAATTTGTCTTATTATTATTATTATCTGTCTTCCTCCATTTATTGTCAAAACGTGTATTATAGAGGCGAAGTCTCCTGCTTGATTGCAACATCAGAGGTTATTTTTATGCGCTTTACAAATTCCTGAACGAGCGCTAAAGCTGTTACCACTTTGGTAAAGCTTTGCTGCATGTTCTTTTTTTAAGACCACTATTTGTGAAAATACTTCTGTGAATCCAGGCACTGGAGGCACAGCGGACTGACACTCTTGCCTAAACGAGATGTTAATTTTTTAAGGAAGTTTTGTAATCCCAAGTGTCAGGCGGTGCCATTAGCTTTACAACCATGCATAACTAACGTTATTAGGCTGGAGGTGGAAAGCAAAGTAGGAGTATAGCCTGAAGCTGATCACTTTGAAACATTTTCACACATCTGTTCCACAAGTTGAATCCAAAAGACACAGACACGGTCTGATAGAACAGTGTATCACCATGCATTTAATCAGATTTCTGAAGCATGTCTACACACTATTAGCTGTCTCCAACACCAGCCTTTGTAGCTCACACTCAGTTTTTAAATTTCTCCACAGGGCATTGCCATGTCTCCGTTTGGCAGTTTGTTCCCTTATCCGTACACGTACATGGCAGCAGCAGCGGCAGCATCGTCTGCTGCTTCCTCTTCTGTTCATCGACACCCCTTCCTGAACGCAGTGCGCCCCCGACTCAGGTACAACCCCTACTCCCTTCCCATGACGGTACCGGACAGCACCCTGCTCACCACCGCCATGTCCTCTATGACCGGCAGCGGGACCGAGCTGAAAGGGGACGGCATCGTCTCGGCCAGCCCTGTGCCTGCAGTCACCCTGGATTCCACATCGGAGGTTACCAGTCACTCGTCCACCATGTCTTCCGGCTCGGTCTCCATGTCCCCAAAAACTTGCACAGAGAAAGACGCCGCCAACGAGCTGCAGAGCATCCAGCGCCTGGTCAGTGGACTTGACTCGAATCAGGACAGGCCACGGAGCGGGTCCCCCTAAGTGTTTTTCTTTCTTTTTATAGACAAACCACCTGCTTTTAGTTTCGTTGTTGTCATGAAAAGTGTTGACGGTGATGAAGACATTTACAGTAGCAGGACACTCTCGTAGATTTATGCAGGTTTTAGAAAGAAAAGAAAAACAGACTAAACACATGAACTGTTGGACGTTTTAGTTTCTGAAATGCACTTTGGTTAATACACACCTGCTATGTATATTTTCCTTTTTCTTTTTCTTTTCTTTTGTTGGTTAAATTAACACTTTTATCATGTCATTTGAATACCGTACAAGTATTGAAACTGAAACGCTGGCATGGGTGTGATTTACAGATTTAGGAGAAGTTGCTGCTGTGTCCTTTCTCCTAATTTTGTTGTACACGATGAGAAATGTGTTTTTAATATGCACTCTGAATTGATTTGACTATTTAAAATTCACTACCGTTCAACCTACCTTTAAAAAGACTGCTGTATTTTGTTGTACACTATTAATTGACTGGCCAAAAGTTGCATGACCCCTAAAACCCCAACGAATGTTATTTTTAATACTAAAAATGTAAAAGAAATATAATTAACACACTACCTTTGCCGACATTTATTTGTAATTAGGTTTATTGATTGAAAAAAAAAATCGTTTTCTAATTTTTTCTTAAAAATCTGAACAGGCCTTTTAACATGACTGGTGCTCCGGGACAAAACCATTGCCCAAGCATGCGGAATTTAGCCCAAAGGTCCAACAGGCAAAGGGAAGCAGACAGTAAATATGAAACAACGGAAGGTAGTATTGATTATAGGTGTACATAGGGATATATAAAATATTTATGTAATTATTTCATATTGTTATGGCGTGTATATACAACGGAGTAGTTTGTTTCTAGGGATCTGTTCTTAATTTATTGTCGATATACCTGTGTAAAGATACTTCGTGGGCTATTATCCTTTTGTTGCCATTTGCATTTATACCCCTCTTAAAATATGGACTTTATTCCCTCCCCAAATATCCACTGAGCTAGTTATTCACACTCATGTGCCATTGTATTTTCACTTGTTGTCCCCGTGTGTGAAGTGCTACTGTTAAAAACGAATGAAAAGCGACAACGCACTGCACCAATGGCTTGAGAAAAAAAAAAAAAACATTATTTTTTAAAGAGCATAAGAAGTGTCGTTGAAGTTTGACAAAAGTGGAATTTTCTTTTTCTGTTATTAAAAAACTTTGCGAACCTGATCGTAAAAGTGCCGCATAATCGAAAATATGAAGGTTTATTTTGTGTTTATTAAGTTGTCAATGGGTTATGTTGTATTGGAGTTTTGTCTAGTTTACAACATCAACATCGTGTTCTTGAAAGTTTCAATAAAATACTGAAATGCCATTTTTAATGTGTGTGCGCTCGTTTAATCCCATGATTGGTCAAAATAAAACAGAAACCATCAGCTTTATAAATTTAAATTAGCTGATTTGAGGCTGGTGTTACATGACCCAACATTACATCCTTTAAAATCTGCTGTAGAGACAAGCATCCGGTTTCTTCTTGGTTTTGGAAGGTGAGGGAAATATCATCGCCAACTTATTCCACATCAGCAAAGTCTTAGAGATATCGGTCTTGCCTACGTTCAAAGAGTCCAATTAAGATAACTCAGTCTCAACTGCAGGGGCCCGAGATTCTTACAACCGGACAATAACCACAACCGAGCGTGTTTTTTATTGGTCGCACTGGCGACAAGATCTGATTAAAGGAGGTTGCATCGTTTAAAAATATCCAAAAAAAAAATCTTAAAAGAGACATCGAGTAACCAATATTGCCAATATTTATTTTAAAGTGACTTTTGGTCACATTGACTCAGTACTTTGACATCACCCAAACGTTTTGTATAAACGTGCTGTACTGAATCAGACTCCACTGACGGGTCTGCATCTCCTACCTGGGAAGTCACTGTCGGTCAGAATGAAAACTGGAAAGACTATGAAATCCCTTGATTACCGTCTGTATTGCACCTCCAGTCACGAGTTTATCAACACCATATCTTTATTTGTATATTGTCTGGTTAATGTGTAGCGAGACCGGCGCTGGTGAATAGGCCTAAACATGACACAAGCTGTCTCAATTGGCCTGTCTTATTGCTCACCTGGCGCCTTCGATAGGCATATCTTCTATTTTATTGCACGGAAGGCGACAATGCGTCTGTAATCTGACCAAGACATGACGCCCCCAAGCGGCTACGAGGCTAGTTTATTAACCTCACAGCAAAACAAACCAAAAGGACACATCCTGGATGAGAGCTCACCCAGCCGTGAAGATAAGTCTGTATGGTTTGGACGCACGACTGCTGTAAATTCTGTTAAAGGTGCTGTGCTTAATAACTCAAGAACTGCATGATTAAGATATGTTCCGCGCAACTTAGCTCAACTCAGAAACAGCGCACAAACCTGTTTTAATGTGTCACACCTGCGGGTTTTATCGCCTCATCATCTAAGAAATGATCACAAAAAAAAGAAGCCCTGAAATAATATTTGAAAGAAGACTAAGAAGAAACTAATATATTAAAAATAATAATTAAAAATAATATTATACACTGTAATAAATAATACATATATAATAATAGTAATGTGACAAATTATTACACAGTACTACGCTATAAATCAAGGCAGGACGGAGAGTGAAGAGCAATAGCTTCTATAATAATTTAATGTTCTGGGTTTCTTTTTTTTTTTGGGCTCTGCTTGTTGCAGATCTTTTCTTTAGTTGGATGTTCGAGGCGTCGCAGTAGTGACCACGCTGTCCTCCAGACACGAGACGCGCTACTTCAAATTACTTTTCAAACCCGGAGCCTACAGCCTCATTTTATGACAAGTGTGGTGTTAGTTGACAGTGTTTCCTGCTCTGACCCATAAGCAAGAGACTCGATTTTTGATGCCGGGCTGACCGGCCTGTCTAACAGGTGACTGGTCCAGTGTATGCCATGGATCCGTTGCGCCATCTAGTGGCAGAAAACCACAACTTAGAGGAAAAACTTTGAGGTAGGCTACTGATCACGACTTTTTTAGTTACTGACTCAGTTTGTCTTATCTAATTTTTAATCTTGCATTTAAATCAAAAGGTAATCTGTAAACATTTCATCAATCTATAATTTCATGGTTGCGTTAGGTAAATACAGTGTATTTCACTCATTTCACTTACAGTGTCGTCTCAATACTTGGACCATGTCCAGAGAATTCAGTGTTTCCTATCTAAATCTCTCATTTGTTTATTTTTTACAGGAGTTAATTCAAATGTTAAATCTATCAAATTAATACGATAAAACACAGAATAAAGAGGGAAAATGCTGTCGTCATCATCAAGTGGCATTCCAAGAATATGTTTCAACATGATGTGAAATGTTGCTCAGTAGATCACAAATTACATTGGAGGGAGTAGGTGTGTCCCTGTGAATTCGGGAAGCGTGGATGTTTACCTGGTACTATTTATACGCTGCTTTTTTTTGTTTGTAGATACTTTTTTTGCAACTTGCTGTCTACTTTCTCCAAATGAGTTCCACATATTGCATCTATTTTTTTCCATATGTAGGGAATGAAATATCCCTGTCTGACCTTTTAGCAAAACATGCTGTGATACATGTCTGTTCATACAGAAGTTAAACCTGAATAATTACATATATACATATTATGCAACTGTTGCAGATTACACACAGGGAAGAAGAACACCATCTATACAAGTAAATAAAGTACACAAACAAAGACATCTATGATAAGTTCAAAGCTATTTTCATGCCTTCAAACTGACTTGCAGTAAATTGTACAATCTGGAATGTAACATAGGCATTTTGATTAGTACATTCCCATTCCACTTTTAAATCAGATCTCTTCAACATGTTTGAGGTTTTTGAGACAGAGAGGGAACACAGAGTTCCTCTGTGGTTTGCATTCAAACTAAATAAAAGGACTAAATATTCTCAAAACCACTGTTTACTTTTATATTTCATCAAAAACCTTGAAAGTAATGCAAATACTGCTTGAATGTAAAATAACAAACCTAAACAGATCTCTTGAGAAGTGAATTACACCAGTCAGAGTGTATTAGATATTTTGTAATACTCAGTACAATGAATTTGTAGGAGGTGTTTGAAACTCTAGGGTAAACACTTGCTTATACAGAAAGGTTGGTGGTAATCTCAATGTACGTGCATTGAAGCTTGCATTACAAATATCTGTTGACTAATGAGTGACATGCATATGGTACATTGAAGTGCAACTCGTGATTTAAGCTTTTCTCAAGAACAAGCTTTTAAATCTTCCCACAGCTTGATTACACTGAGGTTTTTATTTTATGAAAAAACATGAAATGCTTTGTGTTTTAGATGCTTTAGCTTTTACACTTGTGTGACAAGAACAAATTCCTTCTTTCTCTCTCTCTCTCTCCCCCCTCTCTCTCTCTCTCTCTCACTCATACCTTCCACACCTGCATTTATGTGGATTCTGTCATGATATAGGGGCATTTGAAAGTCTGAGAATGCTTTATTTCTTTTCTTCTGTATAAGTTTTACCTAAAACATGATCTGATCTTTAAACCAGGCTACACTAAAACTACACTCGTTTTTCAAAATGATCAAGTCTTAAATATTTGCCTCTTATGTTTATTTAGGTTACTTTTATCTAGTTTTAGGACTTGTAAAATTCTGATCATGTTTTAGATCATATTTAAGTAGACATACAGACCATTTAAATATTTTACAATCTTATACATAGGAATTAATACACACATAATTTAGAAAACAATTCTGAAGAAGCTGCATTTATGTTACCTGATCATATTATCAAGTTCCACTGACATGAGAATAGTGATAAATTCAAGATTCAAAGAACTTTATTAATCCCAGAGGGAAACTGTTTACTAATAGTAATATCGGTTTTCATTTATATGAAGGTAATAGTGTATTTTTTTATTTCAGTCTTCTTTTTCTGTTGGCTGAAGTGAAGGTAAATGATTGTCACAGTCTTTTTATAATGATGCAGTGCACTCTAGTGTTCAAAGAACATTACTACAATAAAACACCTGCATGAACTGAAGTTGTTTAGCAGTTTTAGATAAACAAGATCACATTTTTATGCCTGTCACTAGAGAATATGATCTGTGGTTGGTAAAACAAACAAACAAGGAAATACTCATTATGACACAGAGCCAGTTAAACGTCTGGGATATCATTCTGTCTACCATGAATCAGTTTCATCTGCTTTAGTGCAAACTGAGATACGAAAGCAAGACAATCCCCAAAAAGTAATGTTTTCCATGTGGAGGCAACTGACAAATGCTGTCTCCTTATCCTTCTTGACTGATTCTTCTGAGGTTCTATGTTTTTCTAGTGTCCTTGTCACTAACGGTAGCATGAGGCAGTACCTGCAGCCCAATCATGTTGCACAGTACATCTATACATGCAGTCACAAGACGTTTGCTGTGTCTCCTGACACAGCCTCAAGAGCGTGGCAGAGATAACAGGAGAATGTTGGACAGGACTGTAAAAGGGCAACAACCCAGCAGCAGTACTGGTATCCACTCCTTCGTTTAAGGAAGCGCACTAAATGACCTCCAGCAGACAAGTAGTGTTCTCTGACCAAACCGTCAGAAACAGGGCTGCACAGACCTTGGATGAAATCCTTAAAGTGTCAGTCAGATCTTGTGTTACAGTGGACCCTAGGTTCCTCCTGCAGGACAGTGACTAGCAGTTCTTTAATGATGAAGGCAGACAACTTGGATGATCTTGTAGTGACAATTAGATCATTGAAGATCTGAAGTGTGATTTACGTGTTTCCCTATTTTTTTGAGCAGTGTATTTCTTTCTTTATTTTGTAAATACTATTAATTATCAGACATCATAACATATACATAAAGGTACAATCACCTTACACGGTGAGACACTGGTGTGTCACTGATCCAGTGAGTGAATGGTGCAACAACAAAAAAACAGAAACTAAAAGCTGATATGTTATTTAGAAAACATAACACTTAACTAGATCATACTTATAAGTCAGCAATTCTGTTTTTTGTTGTTCTTAAATACATGCGCATTTGAATATGTGAAGGGTGGGGGAGGAAACACTGAAACATTAAGAACCCCAACTGTGTTATTTAGACTGCAATATTTATTAATATACAACCTTTAGGTTTAATCAAACGTCTTCAGGAAATACCAGACATGCAGGAGTTCTTCTAGATAATCACTACATTGTGAATATTAGACTATATTTCTTATTTCAGCTGTTATTGTTAGCAAATATCTATGAACTCTCAGTATATAGTTTAATATGCATGTCGTGGTTAATTCATTGTGGTAATTTAATTTGTAAGTATACCTGCAAAACTTACACAGTGGTTCAGAAACATGAAAGTGAAGTGAACAATGACATCTAATGGTGTCAAACAATAACTGAGTCTAGGATTTTCAGCATGTTCACTGTGCAGTTATGTAAAGTGATGCCTGAGGAAAAAAAGACCTGTGTGGCAGGACTAAAACATCAAACAGGTGATAATGAAACTTGAGGGTTTCAGACACGTTGTGGAATGAAAGCGGGATTTCAGCCTGTGTGGTGTGTACGTTTGAAAAGAACAAGCCCGGGAGGACTAAATGTGACTTTGGTGTTGAGAGAAGGTGCAGCTCAAAATATCACATCAGAGGATAAAGTTACATTGTTCTGAGGCGTTTGCAGCTCACCAACATGCCTACCTGTCAGTCAGTGAAATTCTCCATTTCTGTTTCGGTCGATCTAATACTAGTCCATCATAATAGTCTGTCCTATAGCTGTTGAGATGTGTGATGACTTGCTCAAGTATATGATTGCAAAAGGATCTATTGTTCACATCATATTACTAACTGTGGTGCATATCTGTTGTTCAGATTTACCCCAACATGTAATTTACATTCAAAATCAAATTTTAAAATCCAAAAACTTGGATGGGGAACTTATCTTCTTAGTAGCTGGTGAATTAAATGCCATATAATGGTTCTTTCCAAATCTTTTCAATAAACTATATACAATAAAAAATTAATTAGCAAACAAGTAAAGAGCAGAAATCTAACACCAATTACAAAAATGGAGACTATATTCTCCTGATTCATTTTGACAATATCACACACACACATACACACTATATTTATATTATATTAGTTATAATAGTATACAAGTTAGATTAATTACTGTTACATATATATTAAACTATTATAATTATATATACAGCCTATAGCTGACATTTGCAAAATCTATCAGATGTATTAGAAAAGCCAACCGGGCCACATGTATTTTATGCCGTGTGAGGCATGGTCCATTGTTTGCACATGTAACCACTGCCATTCTGTTGTCTTATACTAAATGGGTTCTTTACATGCTTCTCACTCATTCAAGTTTCTTAAATAGCAGCCACAGAATCCCTCCATCTGAGAGAAGACATTTAATCTCTACCATGGGTTGGGAGTTTGAATGAGCTGTGGGGAACAGGAGAAGACAGCCAGCTCTCTCTTCACAGGCCTAATAGTCTCCACCATCAACAGCACTTCATACACAACCGCTGGCTGGCAGATTAGAAGGAAGGCTCACCACAAACACAGGCAGACGCACGCCCCAGTAGACATATTAGTGGAGTCAAAGTCTCATATACATGTGGCTCTGTCTACTATGTTGACAAAATACATATTTTATAATTTGCATAAACACATTCACATATAATGGCCTTCTAATTAGCAATGCAGCAGAAAAATTCTTTGTGGTGACTAGTCGGGTGTTTTGTAAACTGATATCACTTTCTTATAAAAAGAGATTTCTAGCTACTTTATGCATTCTCATCCCTCATATATCTACTGTGAGGACATGTAGGAAAAATGCACATCCTGTTCAAGCAGGAAAAGCCATTATGCATTATAACACATTATATGAGCACAGGTGGAGCCCCCCCAGCACAATCCTCTGCAAAAACAGCCCTGGACCCACACTAACTGGTTACATGTAGGTACAAAGGCCTGACTAAGGGGGAGCCAAACACGAACGAAGACATAGTTACTTATTAGATTTAAACTATACACATGAAACCATGATGGCCATGATGATAATGATGATGTTTTTGAACACCGCCTGAAAACAACTTGACTGCAAATCCCATCAAAATGTGGATTAAGAATTGAAAAGGCAGGGCTACAACACTCTCCCAGTTGAAGTCTTTACAGACAACAGAATAAAGTACACATAGTCAATATTGTTAATAATGATCACATAACAGCTTGTAGCTTGTTGGTAACAGTATTTCGCTCAGGAGTTAATGGTAATGTTTTACTGCTGAACATGTCAATTAGCACTATTTGCTATCAAGTTCAACATATAAACTTAAGGTAAGAAGTCAATGTTTTGATAAGCATAACTCAAAATGAAGCGTGTTTCAACTCGACAAAGACAAAAAGCAGAGCAACAGTTAAAAAGGCAAACACTGAAGAACAAGCGTGCACACACACACACTCACTCACACCCTTACTTTCATTTAACAGGTTGTTTTCTTCTTTTATGTCTTTTTTTTTTTTGGATTTTTGTTTCCGTTTTGTTAGTTTGACATCACATTTGTTTATATATTTACATATTAGTGGTGTTGTCTGTTCTAATTTAAAAAGTAGTGTCTTCTGTAATGTTGAGTCAAAACATGCCAAGTCCTCTGTTTTAATTAATCTGAGATCCACCCATGTCAAACAGTCATAGCACAGAGAGTGCTGGCAAAATGATTTGTTGTTGATCGGGAGGATTTAAAAACCACCAAACCTCATACCATGTACTAACTAGTCTAACATAACCTGAATGTCTTCAGGTGAAAAACAAGGAAGGATTAAGGCCTTACCTAAACCCCAGCTTTCCAGGGACACTATTTGTAACCCTGCGGAATTGCTCAGTTAACTCAATGGTTGGGGTTGGCAATGTACACTTTCACCCAAAGCTGCTAGTCAAACTGGCTTAGTTAGACCATGATACTGTTTTTATGCACAGATTTAGTAAAGGAGAGAGCTCTGCCACTTCAGTGACAGTATGCCCACAATAGCAGACAAGCAGCACCTTGTAAGGTCTGGTTGTGGTTGAAATGCTCCGTTCAGGCTCCATTTTCTTCATTCCTTTCCTCATCTGGCCTCCTTTTTCCAGCCACTTCACTGACCTTTCTAGTGACATGCAGACACCTCATAATCTATGCACATTTTTGAGAGCTTTGTTTTCATTTCCCACCCAACGTGGCAACCATGAGCTGCTTCAGTAAAATAAGAGCTTTGATTTCTTAGTAAGTGTATGAGTGATGAGACAGGAATTACCACCAGTGACCAATCTGGTGCTATTTCCTGTATGATTCTCCAGGTTGTCAACTAACACTAAACAGTTTTCCTCATCACAGTTGTCTGGGCATCTGGGTATTTTTCAGTTTCAGAAATGCATTCACTAAAATAATAATGAAATACTTTATTGATCCTCTTGGGGAAATTGTTGTTGGACAGCTACCAGACAGTACATGTCAACGCTACTACGGAGTTTCGGTGTCTTGTCCAAAGACACCTCGCATTCGCCAAACACACTCCAAGCAACAAGCCGCACACAAGACAGAGACTGGGACCTAAGTCGTTACCAGTAAACTCAAGTGACTCGGATAGAGCTTAAGGCAATTTGTTCTCACTGGTGCTTCTCATGGAGTAACAGTTGTCTGTTATCTGTTGTATCTCACCTGCCCGATTATGTTCCATTATTTTTATAACTACTTTTCTAGATATATTCCGTTCTGATGTTTTTGATTTGTTGATATTATTTTTACTCTACTGGTTTGGCACCCGTGTTCCCCCTCAGGGTATCAATAAAATGTTATCTTACCTTACAACATTAAAAAACTATATTTTCATTCCAGTCAACCGTGATTTCAAATGAAACTAAGAATACAGTACTGAGTAGAAGTATTGCATACCGTATGGCTGCTTACAAGTATTCAGCATCTAAGGCAGTAACTCTACTGATGTCTGCCATCCACTACACTCTGTATAATAAAAGTATGTCATTATAATTATTAATATTATATAAGAGTTCTCAGGCTGAAGACACAATCCACTAACAAGGTGCACATTTTCTAAAACTTGCAAGACCATTTGATTTGCAAAATACAAGTGTACAAGAGTTCATAACAATAAATACGGTAACTCAACAGGTCTGATTCAGCTAACAAAAGGAATTACCATACTTTGCATACAGATACCTCAGTACTGAGGAAGTTGTTTCCTTGCAGAGGTCCAACAGGTACTCTGTATTGAATATCTAGCAATAAAAACATTTAACAAATAACTAAAGTAATTCCTGAGATACAGAGTTTTATTTTGGTAAGACTGAGTAAAAAAAAAACTCAGACCAAAGTTTCCTCCATTGTCCCTCTCAAATAAATCACAATACAGTAACTGTCTACAGCTACACCGTACATGTAATTCTACAGTTTTACCAGTGCTAGTATGAAAATAATTCATTTATAAATTCAATTATAAATTGACCTGAATTGTTAAGCATGTTCGTATGCTAATATTTGGTAATGAGCACCTGACACAAATGACAGCTGAGGCTGATGGGAAGTAGTTTGCAGACATTTTGTCATAAAATAAAATATATACTACACATTTTAATTTTGACTTGTGATGGTGCCAATTGAAATGTCAGCGGATCATTAACATCATTAAAATCCACCCTGAGCTAAACAGGACTGCACCAACCTTCAAAGGAAGCTCAGAAGCCTAAAAGGTCAGGGGATCATCTAATAGGATTTCTCCCTGGACAACATGGATAAATGTACTACATTTCATGACAATGCAAATAGTTAAAATATTTCAGTCTGGATCACAGTGGTTGATTAACCTACACTGACATCCATAAAACCATGTTGTTAGCATCTTGATTCTAGTAAAAAAAACACTGGCCAATTTTGAGTAGAATATTTGTTTACCAAAATCTAGTATTGCCAATTAGCCGCATGCATGGACTTGTAAATTATATTTAATGTGGATTTCTATATCTTACCTTCATGTTCACCAGGTTTCATTCCAGCTCTGCCAACCTCCAGATCCTTTGTGAAATGCGAAAGTGTAAGCCTCTTCCACACAGGATACTGACCGAAGCTGCAAAATCACAATTGATATTTTTTAATTTAATAAGTGTCACACAATTTTTACACAAACTTTTATAAAGGCAAATTTACACTGCTTAACTGACTCAACCACTGTACACACTGAAAGTGAATTTGAGCAGAAGATGCTCATAGTGAACACTTGAAGACTTAACACATTAACTCATTTTCTGCTTAACTTATGGAAAAGTCAGTTCCTATAGAAAGTCTGTTTGGTATAAAATAATTATTTTCTCCCATTATACTACAAGGGTAAATAAACAGCTGTTTACATATTCTTTTGTGGTTTTATTTTTGAAGTTTCCATGTACATTTTATGTTCAACCTAAACGATGTTTCTCGACAAATTAACCGCAGCAGGTGTATAGTTGATCAAGCATCAAGTGACAGTCGTAAGGTGTTTTTAAAATTTCAGTATGTGAATGAATTTTTTTTTTTTTTAAAGACAAAAACATTCCACAAACAGAAACGGAAGGACAACACTAAACTTGCAAATTTACTTGTAGGTTAGTGCTCTCTTCATCACGTAGCAACTCCAATCACTCAAGCAAACAGCGCACAAGGCCTCGCACACCTGCTTTTATAACCCGTGGCTCCTCCTACTTCAGCACTAAATAAATCAATTAAGTATAAAAAGTGGTGTATCACTTCCTAAAGACATAGATATCTACATCTATCAATGAAAATGTTACCCAACAGTTGAAACAGATCAATTTTACTAAGAAAGCTGAAAATCTGCAGCTTTTAAAAAACATGTGTCTTCCCCCCCTGTACCTACCCAACATTTGGTGCATTCCTGCAGGAACACCGCCATTAAAAGGAAGTCAAACATGCTTAATGAGTTTTAGCAGTTTCTTGATCTTCAGCTGGAGCTAACCACGTGTCTCAGAGGAAAAAGGTAAGCGACTGACACAAAACAAACTAATTAAATAAAAATGGTGAAGTTGAAGTTTGTGTCTTGTTTTGTGAAGTATTGTCTCAAAAACTGACCTATGCAAACATGCAGGCCTAATGAGTAGACAGTAGTCTTCCTCCTCCTGGCCTTCTTCCTCATCTTCTTTGAAAGTTTACAGAAGCTACTATGCTGCTACCTTCTGGTCTTACTCCCATGCTATGGCAGGTTCCTACAGTTATTTTTAAAACTCATCTTTGTGTTATTTTGGACAATCTTAATTTCAGTTGCTGTATATTGAAATTGCTGTATGTTATTATAGTTGTACTTCTGTTTTCAGATTATTGAAAGTGTACACAAAATTCATCCAATTTCTTTTCTTATGTGTTTAGCTGGGTTGTAGGCACTTTCTCATTTTCCAACATGTCATTTGCACAGATTAATTTTGCTTGATTTGGAATCAAACTAACATATAATCATTATATATTTGTTCCAGCATATCTTTAATCATAACCAAAGATGTTTATGGATTTATTATTTACTGTCATCAAAACTTATACATCTACATCTAACTCTACATTATACCAAACTGTCTCTTTTTGTTCTTCTTGTAAACTGCAGTGTTCTCCCACTACCACTGTGCTTATATGTATTAAAGAAGACTGATCAAGTGTTACTGCTTCTCGGGTTCAGGTTTTATTCTGTTTGGCTTTTATCTACAGTGCATCTTTTAGCCTTCTGAATGTGATTTCCCAGCATCCAAAGCTTTCCTGGACATACCAGAGATGTAAAATGAGGCAAAGGAAATACCTAATTCATAATTTCTGGATTTGACAGAGTCATAATTTGTGCATTTGAACATGTCAGTGTTAAAGGTGCTTTGACCTCACTGAAGTGAGACATGATGGCCCGCAGGCCTCTGGGGTCTCTGAATGTGGCCATGGCTGGAGCAGACCACACCACACGATTCCCATGCTCATTACCTCGGCTTGGTAGGTGGCTGTGCTATCTGAAGTCAATGTCAGTGTCTGTTTGAATACATATGCTTGTGTTCTGGAGAATCATGATGTTTTACGTCCAACAAAGCATACTGTGCATTTAATGACACTGTAGTTTATTAAATCAGATTTTACTTGTGTGGTAATTTTTCTGTCCTGTGTTTCTGTTTTATTTACTGGATTTTACTTTTCACTTTTGTTCAGCACAACAGCTAATCTTCCTGGAATCCACAGGAGGAACAAACAACTTCATGTAGCAATAATTATGTAAATTGAGCAAAAGTGAAAATTAGATTAACAATATACAAAAACACCACTGAATATTCAGCAGAATACTCAGTTTACAAATACAATATAAAACACCACATGCTATATTATATATCGCATAAAAACTATATAAAATGCCATAGCATGACTAAATACAGTGGTACAGTAGGTAGAGCACTTTGCAATTATCTATGAACCCAAGGTTGGTGGTTCGCTTTAGCTCATAATGCATGAATGTAGAAAAGTGTATGTACTAAATTATAAAAGGTTATTCAGTTCAAAAGGCACTTCATTTAATTATAGTTGGAGGATTTTGTGAAGGGCATTTTTGACTAGGGTAATTGCGAATTTTAAATCAAATCACAGTAAAATAAACACATTAAATACAGTTTATGCAGGTTCATGCACTTTGACTTTGTTTTTTCACAAATGTTATACTGTAGGTATCTGCAGTGGAAAGTCATGCTTTTGGTGAACAATTTATAAAAAATCACTAGAGGGCGGCAGAGTACATGAGATGCCATATGTTCTTCTGATATGTTCTTCACTCAAATGACTACAGGATGAACTAGATCCAGATCAGTTGAAATTGTTTTTGGATTTTGTTTTTAATAAAATAATTCTCCAATAAAGCTAAATATTATACTGTATTAGACCTGTTTTGAGTAGTCCTGATCAAACTGAAAAAAAAAACATTTTTCTAATATGTATATCTTTTCCATTCAATATTTCTGTAAAAATACAATGCATAATTCTGTTTCTCTAAACTCTGACTATTCCCCACTAAGGTCTACACTACGGCTGCACGAACAAGACCTGTGGGGGGAGGAGGAGGAGGATTGTAGAGGTATCCCAGGGAAACAGAGAGGTGGGAGGAAGGAGGGGGGGGTGTAGATCAGGAAGTTGGAATGTGGGTCCCTGTGTGTGTGATGTGATTGTTAGCAGAAACGTGTCAGCCCCAAGCCCACCGCCACCACCACCCCTGAGCCAACAGGCCTGCTCAGGTTGTGAAAGTAAAGGTCTGTGCATGAATATGTGTGTGTATCCGCATACACACAATATACGTCTTGGCCCTGCATTGCCATGGATGCCCAGATAGTTTATCACTGCCTTTTCTAGTGGAACATGGGTAAACTCACACACAAGGTCGGGGCTGAGGGTGGAGGAAATGAAACAACAGCCACCAGTCTCTTGGTGGAGGGCAGACCACAGCCTCATGTGTGACTATGGAGGGTGAAACCATACTGGATTAGGAGGGAGTTTATAACTCTCCGTCTTTATACGAAGAAACTGAAAGACAGAGGAGTGTGGTGCTGGTGGTGGTGGGTGAGTGGGGGTGTGCACACTCACCAACAAATGAGGCATCAATCAGTATACATTATGTTCCTGTTATTATAATAACCAAACCTGCAGAGTTGTCATGGTGTCACGATGCTCAGTCTTGCACTTCCAGTCTTCACATTTAAACCATATAATGCTGTCAGTTCCTATAATAATAATATAATAATTTCAAAACTATATACCAAATTTTTATTGGTTTAATATGGCTGATTGTTTGGATATAATTTAGGCTGGAGTATGGGACTTTAAAGGCGCAGTCCGTAGAAAAGAATTTGGCTGCTTATATCATGTGGTAACATTTGTCTGTTCATTTGACAGTGGAATGTTTACTGAATATACAAACAGCTAAGTCCATTATGTGTCCATAAGAACTTCATCCACTCATGAATGAGTCATAATGTAAATTTTTTTATTCTTCAGAAAATGCTCATAAATTGTGTTTGGTCCATGAAATGTGTGTAACTCAATTAAAAACACATTACAGACAGGAAAGAGTTGCATTTTTGTTCGATGAGTCTTGAAGTAGCATCAGTGGATATAGTAACGTCACTTTCATACTTATTTTATCAAACTGGGAAACTATCTCAGTACCACCTGGTAAAGACTTGGCTTAAAAAATGCAATCTCTGAAGCTTTTGTTTTCCTTCCCTCTTGTCTGGTACAGTTACAGAGTGCCAAACTGTGGATGGGTTTTCAGCCGCAAACCTCTGGTCTTTGGTGCAGCTCTTCTGGGTAGACTCCTATTCCTGATTCAGGAACCCTGACTGGACTGGTGGTTAGCCACAGCAGTGATTTCACCTGCCTGTCTACTGAAGTCTCACCAGACTTTAAATGGCTCTAAACAAGCGGTAACATCAGACCACACACTCAATAGCACTGGACAGCCAGGAGGTAGGGAGTATGTTGTAACCACTGTGTGTGTGTGTGTGTGTGTGTGTTCAGCATAATTCAGCATAAAATTAACCACACAATCACGTCTATGGTTGCTCACTTCAAGTCATGCATTCAGCGTTTGTCGTCCTTCCTTTCACCTGATGCTTCAGCCTAACATAAGTCCAGTTTTTCGTGCCTTGTCATTTCTACATTGGAAACTGTGATTATTCTTTAAGATACAAGATGCAGTGTGAATTGGCTTAAGACATTGTTTGTATCTCATGCCTTAATGTTAATGCTGCAGGCTCAACAACAGCAGCACAGAGGCTGCTCAGATGCTTACTGGTCAGTATACTGTTGCTTACTGACGTCTGTGGTTCATTCATTGTATGTCTTTCAGGCTACATTTAGATTTTATGTTTCAAAGTAAATACTAATTAACCAGCATGCATGCAACATGTTGAGATTTATTTTTTTAGAAGTGAGGTCAGGTTTTATTGTGTACATAAAACAGTTTTTTGAGATACTCACTATACTTCACCACAGAAAGGATCTGACTAAAAATTTAAAATACACATACGTTTCCTCTATTGTGTGTGTGTGTGTAATATCACACAGAATCCTTTTTATGAGCATCATGGGCTGTTATAACATTGTGTTATAGGCTATATAATGCTTGTATGTATGCAGGCTGTTTAAATTGTGTGTCGCTGTAATGTTGTTTTCCAATGCAGACGTAAAACTCTGTAGTTTCATAGAACAAGTGTTTTGTTTTAATTTAATGAAATTTTAAATTTAACTTTACAGTTTAACCAAATGTGAAATTTCAAAGGATTTTATTTTACGCGTATTTTATTATTAAACCGGGGCCTTTTGCCAAACATGCCAAATGATTACGATACCCAGCATTGTTCCGTGTTTTTTCTCGAACATTGAGGCAATAATAAAATTTGATTTGTCTCTGTTTCAAACCCATATTTTAGCCAGTAATTAAAGTTTTGTTTGAAACGCCAGTGACATGTAATCACATTTTTCCCATCTTATTGAAAACGTGTCTTCACAAAGCGCTTTGTGCTTTAAGACTTAAATATCACAGGAATACAGTAATTTTGAACTAACTCAACCAACGCCGTCTAATTTTGACCATTTTTTGTAATTAAACATATATTGCTCTTGCACATTTTATTTTACATTTTTCTGTCTGTTCAAATAAAAAAAGCAAAAATTATAAACTGTATCAAAAAATATACAAGGTGAAATCTTTATTCCTGTGGGGTCAAAAAATATGAACTTAACGAAGACATCCTAACATAAACGTCCGATATGAATCGTCTGTGTCTATCCAGTGTGACATGTTTGTATATTTCCAGTTTTGCTCCGTTGTTTATTTGTCCAGATTATTACATTAAGTCGCATTTAAATTTCTAAAGTTTCAATTTAGTCAAGATGTTTTTTTTAAGTTCTTGTTAGTCTGACGCACTGTTGTGGCAGCAAGTTAATTATAGTCTGAGTGAAGCTTTCATCCTGCACCTCGTTGTCCACGTCATCTGTTTGCGCGAGTTGCCTTTTACTGTTTAAAATGCTCAAACTATTGTGCTCGTGCAGCTGAGCTTTTCTTTTTTTTTCCCCTGCAGCTCATTAGGCACAGGGGTCATTTCCTCTTTAATGAGGTTCACTATTGAAGTCTGTTCAGGTTCTTAATGAAAGCCAGTGATAACACTTTTTTCGTTTTTTGGCTTTTATTCGTCCACCTAAAACTCAACTAGATAAATAAACCATTTTTCGCCAAAATGAGTTTTCACACTAACTGTTATGTGGCAAAAGCGGAACAATAAAAACAGAGAAGGTGCTCGCTCACATTGATGCCCAACTAACGTTCATAGACGTACTACATAAGGAACGTTACATTATATTCACCTTATACAGTATCTGAGTGACGTTTCCAGCCTGTGAAATTTAGGCCGAGCTAAATACAACGAGGCATTTTCTTCTTGTGTTGGTGTTAATGAGTGTTTTATTTCACTGAAGTATAAGGGTTTATCTTCATTCAACAAAGCTGTAATAAGATTATGGTCTATTAGGCTTATATATAGGTGTTCCAGTGATTATAAAATCGTATTTGCACTCTGAAAGCAAAGTGAGTGATATGCACGGGTGCTCTGTGGCCTTGAGTGAGTTCTGCAGAGCCTGTTTGTAATACAGACATCGAGAAGCATGCCATTTTGGAAGCTATTCAGGGCTATGTCACGCAGCTGAATGCCTGCGCAAAAGAGAGATGAGGAAAGTTTACTCTACCCTACAAACTCAACATTATTCCAGCATCTGTTTCAAGTGTTTTTCAGGTTCGTTTTCTTTTCATCATCTCTCTTTTTTTTTCTTTGTTTTGTTAGGGTTTTTTGTTTGTTTGTTTGTTTTATAAGAGACAAATAACTCAACCCATATACAACCATCAACTGAAGTTTAACTTCAAAAAGTGATTATCCAGATAACCACGTTTGAAAAACTGAAAGTGTAGAGTGCCTGCTTTCTTCAGGGGGAGGATGCTGGACAAAAGCCATGACATATGTAAAGGTTAAATTATCTTATACACTGAGTAACCGATTCTCGCGTAAGTAAGTACTTATAACACAATATTTAAAAAATACATATTAACGGCTGTACAGAAGAAGTTCAAAGAAATAAAAACGTTACATACATACGATGACATCTGATTAAAAAGCCTAAATTGACAAGTTGACAATGCACACGTAGATTGCTGTGTCTCCATATCACACTGCTGCAGGGGAAATGACTCTGTGGGCGTCTGCGTAATGAGATAACAACTTAAATGCAAATCAGACACACACTGCAAAAAATGACAAACGTTGTCATACCGTTTCATTGTTTGTGTGAAATCAGTTATGCTCATGTGCTGTGTTCAGTCTGTTGTTTCCATTTTTACGTGGATGAAGACACTTAAATCAGAGTAAACTATGGTTCAAGAAAAAATACTGACAAAATAATTTAATTATTAAGTAAATTGTCCAATGAGCGCATTGTCCGAACTGATTTCTCGCTCTACCTTTTCAACATTTGTGCATCATTTGCAAAAAGAGGCTATTTTTTGCAGTGCATGGTCTGGTATCTTTTTGCCCTAACACCATAAGGTCAGATATTACGCGTCTGGTGGATCTAAGGAGGCACTCACGATGTAAACATGTTCCTATACAGTTTTCCGATTTTTGAGTCAAAGAGTTGTTGTGGTCCATTTTACGCCAGGATCTGAAGTCCACTGTTGCGGTGTGCACCTTGAATGTGTGTGAAGCCACATGCTCTAGTAGCTAGAACAATCTATTAAGTTCCCATTTTCTTGCTTTTTTTATCCTCCTTCTTCGCACCATAAGCTGTTTTGTACCCTGTTCTGAGGGTAAACATGAGGATAGTACAAGACTGATTCACAACGTGCAAATACAAACTGAGCAAACGATCGATTCATAGTTGTTAATAACCCAGACAACAACACAATAACATGGTCGACTGATCAATTAATCATAAGTATTTCATTGATCAGAGGCAGATACAACATATCAAACTGAGATGAAGATGTTTGCTTGATAAAATTGATTTGTACATTGTTTGGAGGGTACGACTTTGGGAAGGAAAATGTTGCGCGTAATGGCGCATGAAACAGCAAATATCAAATGGATTCCTTCTTACAGACTGGGATTATAGAGAGGTTTAGGGCGGAAAATCAGAAGACCTGGGGTGGAGACCTGGAAGGAATTATTATTTTGCGTATAAACCAATGCTATTCCTGCACTTGCTGCCCCCATCACCCACACCCCCCAGATCTACGTCGAGGGCTCAGCTTCCGCTTCGCACGGTTGGTCATTGATGCGCAGTGGTGGGTTGGAAAGGGAGTACGCGCTCGAGAGAGAGAGAGAGGGAGACGCACAATTGACCAGGCAGAGACTGGGAGAGAGAGGAGGGAAGAAGGAGGTGACGGACCCGCTCCTCTGGGACTCGGCCACAGCCTACTGCTAAGTGCTATCAACGGGATCGGCACACAAAACGGTCTCGAGCTTGAATATGCACAAAAAGGCACCGAGGAGCGCCTCGTAGCTGTCACCGAGCTTCACGAGGATCACCACGGCCGCGACTCCGTTTGCAGGAAAGCTTGGACTAACTGTGAGAGAAAAGAGGATTCGTGGAGATTTTGTGCAGCTTTGTCGAGCAAAACGTCTGGATTAACTGATTTGGGACGAAGCCGTAGAGCATTTAAGGGCGAGACCGCGTTGTTCTGTTGTGCCACGACGTGGTTTTGTTTTAGGTAAGCTCATCCTGCTCCGACCACGCTACGTGTATGCATCTTCTGTTGCAAATTATAGCGGTTTACGTCGTAGGTAATGCTACTCCTAAACTGCAGGAATCTGTGCTCTCTGAAGAAGTGACACCGACTGAGTGGAGAGAATTGTTTTTTTTAGAGGCGTCAGTGGGTTTCATTTTGATCCGGACATGTCGCGATTTGACAATAAAGCTCATACCTTTTGTTTTGGGAGCATAAATAGGAAATAGCATTTCCTAAAAGCCAGGGGCCTGTTTTAGTGTGCAGCCTTGTCGCCCAAAATAAGTCATCGTTTACTTCTGATGTTGGTGGTTCTCTGTGCAATTCCGTCTGATTCAAATATCTTTATTAATATCACAAAATAGGCCATTTGTGACAAACACACACAACATAAGCTACAAAACGTTCCGTTTATTTAAACTATTTAGCTTTAAGTTATTGCGCTGTTACAGTGGAAATCTTCGATTATAAATTAAGATGATATTCTCTATTGATCTATTTAGATTTTTAATCCTTATATCTAGTTGTAGTCATTAGCCTGCAAAGTGTTTAGCACACCACTCCCGAAAAATGAGAAAACTTTATGTTCACATAGTAACAACCAGTAACACTGACATTTCTTCTTGGGTCTTCCAGCTGGGACGGTAGTTTCCGAAACTCCGGTCATGGCGGACCAAGAGGAGACTTTTAGCCTCCAAAACTCTCCCGGTGGCTCGGATTCAAGGGAAGTACAGAACGATAATAAATCAGAGAAACAGAACGGGACCTCAAACAAATCCCCATCATCACAGACAACTTACATCCAGCAGGTCAGTATCAGTCAGTAGGCCTCACTTTCACTGCTGCAGGCTGCAAGCCGCGCTCACATAACTGCTATACACGCGTATTTGTCAGTGTACTGATGTTATTTTGGGTAAATATTACATATTAAAACTCCATAGAAGACAAAATGGCTTCTAATGAGATGGAAATAGTTTCTAAATATGTAACTTTTTTAAATTCAGAATTTAGTTAGGCTTATAGCTTACAGACTTGTGTTTTGCCATTGAGGTGCTTCAAGAACCGGACTGTAGAAAATGAATTTGAGAAGTTTAACAATAGAAAGGTTTCGAAGCATTTTCGTTCATGTTTCATGACTGAACACCAGGTTATGTGTCTGATAAACCCTTCAGAAGAACGTGAACTGTGGCTCATTACACAGTATATTGTGTGTAGTTTTAAGCTGAACACGTTTGAGACTGTATTTAGGCCCATCTTAACTTACACTGCATGTTCTACATTATTTGTTTGGAATTGAATGTTTGAAACCTTTTTTCTCTTTTCTTTGTATTTAAAATTTCTACTCAAACCGCTGGTATTTATTATAATGTAATTTCATCTTCACCAGCTGAAATCAGATGTTTTTGACCGGCAGGTATCCGACCAACTCAGAAGGCCTCGAAACCACGTGAAACTAGGGAATGACTCAACTGCGCAAGGTTTTTACAATGCTATGTTAAACAAAAATATTTTATTTTTGAAGGGAATGGAGGGAATAAAAGTTTACCTGCACGAGAGGGAACTGTGGACGAAGTTTCACGAGGTGGGGACAGAGATGATCATCACAAAAGCTGGAAGGTAAGATGTCAAACTATACTAATATTTATCATTATAATAACTGGTAAGAAGGAAACGAACAAGCGTTTATTAACTGCGTGACTGTTATAAGTAATACGGTTCCACATGCTATTTGTTTAAATGCGTTTTATCTAGGCCAATTTGTGAGATAAAATGGAGACTATGGGCCCGACTGGAATTTTTTCTTGCGGGGGAATTTGGAAATATACACTGCGAGGAGCCACAGAAAAAACACACAGCATCTGGTGGACGCTTTAACGCTCAGTAACGCAACGAGCGCACAGCCTATATTTTAGTCTGGGTGGCACTGCTGGGAAATGCAATACCGTCTGACAGAGAAAAAGAACAAAAGTGTCCTCGAGTGCAAAAACACTGCTCGGTATTAGTCTGATTCAACATTTCTGTATGATATGCGTCTCTTATGTGACATGTGTTCTGCCATTTGCAGTACGTGTTTCTGTTGTGTGCGTGTGTGTAACTGTATGCAGACGCTGCGTGCAACACGTTTGCATGCAACATGTTATGTGGGGACTGTACATGTGTCTCGTTGTCAGCTCCACAGTTGCCTTCAGACTGGATCCAATCAAAACATCGCACGCCGCCTGAGTGTGAGCTTGAATATTTGTATCATGACCGCTTGTGTCTGCTCATGTTAAATGGCCTGTAACTTATGTGTATTAAAAATTATGCATATTAATAATTGAGCACAGCAACGTTTCGTTGTGATCTCCGGTGTAGGAGGAAGGCAGTTGTTGTCTTACAGCTGCACAAAGTCTCTGTTATATGCCTGTCAGTCATTTCACTCCTGTTTTTGGCGTGAAATGATATAACACAGCATCTATCCTCGTTTTCAGCCCTTCCCCTAGACTCGCGAGACTCCTTAGACCTACTCGTATTATGTGTTTTGTCCAATATGACAGCTACCAAATATCCAAATGATATACTGCACATATCTGGACCACAGTGGATAAACGTTTCATAATACGCAGGTCTCACTCAGACCTAACACACGGCCCTGAAAATAGTCTCCAAACCAAATATAGACATTTATCTGAGGTTATAAACCATCGTGAGCTGGTTGTACTGTACTTTAGTCCTTAAAGTTTTATTCTGAAAACACACGTTTGTTTGAAAGCACAACAAAAATCAAACACACCACTGTTCTGTTTATTGTATTCTATTTCTTTTTCTACACTTTGACAGAAATACCAGTAGCGCTGTGTTTTGTCTTTTACAGGCGAATGTTCCCAAGCTTCAAAGTGAAAGTCACGGGACTAAATCCCAAAACTAAATATATTCTCCTGATGGATGTTGTTCCTGCGGACGACCATCGATACAAATTTGCCGACAATAAATGGTAGGTAAACAAAAATTCCAGGAGAAACTATTTTGCATTGCAGAAACAAACTTTTCTTGAATTTTACGCACATGATATTTCATAATAATGAGGGTCATTGTTTTGGGGGTCGCAGCTATTCTCTCTGGACTTTACTCCAACAGGAAATTTTATATTGCTGTCCTGATGGACGATAATCGGAAGTGAACATATTCATTCTCCGAGAGTTATGAACTGTGCGTTTTCTATTGAATGCCAAGAAGTGTAGTCAGCAGGGAGAAACGTTTCTGCCGGAGCTGACTTTTCGGTGTTGAGTGAATGTTTAATGACTGTTCCTACAGCTGTACCAGCCTATTTGTGAACTGCAACAAGGGCTGCTTTCACGTGGGACATAAACATATTTGTTTAGTGTCATTGCGAGCTCTCTAACCTTGGTCAGGAATGTCTTGTTTGGGTCAGTGCCTTTCAATGAGGAGGTATTTTAAAAGGATAATAATATACCAAGCGTATCCTGGAGCTTGTTCTCCTCTTAATCTTTCAGTGTTGGAAAACAATGTCTGACAAACAAACGTATCAAAGTATTATATATAACACACGATGGCACTGTATTAATCAGTTATTCTTAAAAGACTTCGTGCGTAAAGAAGGTGAATATCTTGGTGGTCTTTAATAAACAAACAGTGTGCTTCCTGTTTGATGACACTGTCCCATTAATTTTGCGTTTTTGGCTTTATTGTAGTTTATCTATCATACAGTTCAACGTGTGTTCATTTAATATTTATTTTGAAAACTTTTATTCAATCCACAAATTCTTTTTGCGCCACTACTATAATTATATGTAATAATGCTGTAATAACCCAGTCCACACACATTAACGCATGTGATCTGATTAACATTATGCAACAAGCGTCTGTGTTGCTGACAGCAGCGTCTGGGTGTCAGTGATGTGTTACAGTGTGACTGTGTTGCTGTGATTCAGGTCTGTGACCGGGAAGGCAGAGCCCGCCATGCCCGGGAGGCTCTACGTTCACCCGGACTCTCCTGCCACGGGCGCGCACTGGATGAGGCAGCTGGTCTCCTTCCAGAAGCTGAAACTGACCAACAACCACCTGGACCCGTTCGGACACGTAGGTGCCTAGGCTTATGATCTATATTACTTAACCACAAGTGTGTGTCTCTGTGAATGTTATAACAACCTGGTGTTGCGCCGATCAAAGTCCCGCACATGTTTTCCGCTTAATGTGTTGCACTTGGCGTTTCCGCATCGTGGCTGTACGCCTCATAATCATCCTTCACAACGTGCCAGTTTCACAGCTGAGTGGATTTCTGTTGTTGTTTGTTTTGTTGTTGTCGTTTTTTTTTTTTGACTCGTTTAATTTAAAACTTGTTATGCACTTTTATGAAAATCAACCGGATAAAAAGTGCATTAAGACACACGGAAACAAAAAAGCACACACTTAAATAAGCTTATTATTATTATTAATGTTATTATTATTTTCCTATGTAAATGTTGTCGGTTAAACTTAATATGAAAAATTATTTAGGCTACTAATAGATTTCAATACCGAATCACTGTAACTACTATGGCACCTTAGAGTTTAGAAATGATCCATCAAAAATCAACTGCCCATACTTCATATTTGCTTCTTAAAAACTGTAGGTTTATTCATTTTGCGTGATTAGATTCGACATAACTTGATGCACGTCAATCGCTATAAATAAACTCACTGACCTCATAAAGTTTGTGCTGCTCTATAAAGTTGTTTATTTGCTTTTCGTTCAAATCGGTACCTTCTGTGCTGAAATCAAATTAGATTTAAGTGTTTTGTTCATCAGTTCTGCTACATTCCTTTTTTTTTTTAAACAAATCAATGTCCTGTCTCTGCAGTGGGACTTTTAGGAAGTTTGTGGCGTTTTTCTGAAGCTAGTTGCTGATGTTGCAAAGGAAAATGACATCCAAACAATACAAATATTTATTATTTATCCTTAAAAATGTTATACGAATGAAAATCTGTTTGTATATGTATGCTTACATATTCCCTGTCAAAAAAGTAATGACTTAAATCTTGGCAGTTTTTACAAATCTCATAGAGAAATTGTGTTTTCTGTATAGTGTTGTTTGAGTCAAAAAGGCATTAAATGGAAAACAATGTCAGAAGGCAAAATGTAAACTATCCTGTTCCGTCCTCGTTCCGAAAAATGAAACAGATGATATAGTTGTGAAATAGTTTTACACCTACGTGAGAAAACTCCACTTTCTAACACTGATTATAAAATAATTTCAGTTATTCATCCTGACAATGCTGATGGTAAAGTTAAATGTTTTTTTTTTTTTGTTTTTTTTTTACCACAAAAGCCTGGCACTCTTTGGTACTTTTTTCCCTCAGGTTTATTATAGCACCCTGGATGTATTAAAGCTGCAGACCTCCTGTAAGTCAGATTTCATAAGTAAAGGGCAGCAGTTGGGCACTATTTAGCAAAAAGGAAGGAGCCAATTGCATCCCCACCCACCACCTCCCTCTTCCCCTCACCAATCAGAGACTGCATGGTACCTATTTTCCTAACTTTAATTCCTCATTATTCCAAACTCACTCTCTGGCCTCAGGCTTTTGTGATTCCTGTCTTACCCAAAACAGAAAACACAGACATCATTTACTTCATTAACATGTTTCCATGCTACAAATGTGCCTGTTGGAGGCAGGTTTAATACAGTTTGATTTGATGGGCACACTGAGGCCTAATTAGATATCTTGCTTCAGAAATGGAATAGACACACAATTAGTTTTCTTACTAATAGGCCCCGTCGTTAAAGGAGAAGCAGTTATTAACTTGGCAGAAGACAAATCAATAGCAGCCCTACTTTTAACAAAAGACAGTGGATTTAGTTTCTGTGTTCTACTAATGTTAGAGGTCTGAAATTGAATAGGCTTTAACTGGTATAAGAAACCATCTATTTAGGTAATACAATTATTTGTATGTTAATGTTATAGTGATTTAATATATTAATTAAATTGCAACTAATACAGATTAACAAATACTTATATTTTATGTAGTCTTTTAAAACCACTTGTATGCTTTGCTCCAGTGATATGACTCAAAAAGATTGACTTTTTTTTCTGAAGAAAAGAAATTAATATGTATTCCTACACACACAAGCCACTTTCTGTGCACATGGCACCTATAGTGATTGTTGCCTTGCCAAAACCCAGCTGCTGAAATGAAAGTAGAAGTCAGTCAGAAAGTGAGCAGTGCTGCAGATTTTGGGTTAAAGTCCATTTTTGATTAGTTGCAGTGGTTCCTGGCTCACCCTCTTTCGAGCTGGGAGACAGCACCCTGGGATTCATAAATGAAACATTGGTGACTGGCCAGAAATCTACTCCATCAACTTGTTGATCCAGCTGGTTGAAATAACTTGTAGATGATTTATAATTACCAGCAGTGAGACATGAGACAATGAGATATTTCAAATGTAGACTGAACCAATTCAGGAAGGGCCTGAGGTGGTTGTTTTTGTCTAGAAATGTCTGGTAATTAGACACACATCAGCAGCTCAGGACTGTTAGAGTGTAGGAGACAACTGAGGAGG
Organism: Ctenopoma multispine; assembly: GCA_034779795.1. Taxonomy (NCBI): domain Eukaryota; kingdom Metazoa; phylum Chordata; class Actinopteri; order Anabantiformes; family Anabantidae; genus Ctenopoma; species Ctenopoma multispine. The sequence continues at coordinate 8,659,097 of JAUYWH010000004.1, forward strand.
CCTGAGCGTTCAGATTCTGTGTATTGTGTAATCTTAACTTTTTTCATGAAATTCATAATATTTTGGCAGGTTAAAGTGTAATCCTGTCCTCAAAGAACTTGCTGGAGCAAATATGTTTTTAAGAAACATAAGAAAAGAAGGTGTGAGTTGTAAATGGCATATTTTTATTTGGCGACTTTTATTTTATAGGCATTTTCAGGCAGAGTGGCAGCACAACACTCTTGGTCCTGTGTCTGTCTGCACAACATGACCCAACAAGCTGTTTCAATAACATATCCTAATGCAATGTGTTGCATCTAATTGGCACTTAGTTGTTTCCAGTGATTTAAGTCATATCATAAAGTTAAATTTCTTCATATATTTAATTTCATTCAATAAATTTCAGTCTAGTCGAGGATAATGCAGTATGAATCTGTGTCACTGACCTTTTTTAAAGCACGTTAATAAAGCACAGTTGTAGAAAGTAATTTACTCAGCTACTGTTTTGAGCTGTGTACTGGAGTACCCTTTATACTTTTATTTCAATAGAAATAGAAATTGGCTCATTATATCTCTGTCACAGCTACACTGACATTAGTTTTGACTTTCATTTTTCTAATCATATCTACAACATACGTGACCAGAATATGATGTGTTGCTGCTTATAGTTTAATGTTTTGGAAGTAATAATCAGATTGTATAGTGCATTTACTAACATAGTACTCTGGACCATTTTTCATTCTTAATGAGTAATTTTACTTTTGATACTTTGTGTATGTATTAAAAAATATATATATATATATATAAATATATATAGCATATTTCAATGCAGAACTTTTAACAAAGTATCTTAATATTATAGCATTGCTAACTTTGTAATGTAAAATAAGTAAAGGGTCTGACTACTTCACCATCATCCTCTGGCCTCCTTGTTATAGATTTACATAGCTCAATTGGTGTTGTTTGCGTGTTTGTGAATTCCTAAAAATCTTTTCTTATTGTCTCAAAATTCATACCACTGGTGTTTTTACTTTGATCTTCCCTCAAGTCAAAGAATTTTTCTCAGTTTTCTCCTTCTCCCCTCTCAATCTGCTCCTGCACTCGTCCCTGTGTCTTCCCACACATGTTTTGGTGAGGAGGGTGTGAGAGTGTGAGGATCGCACTGTTTATATTTGAATGGCAGTGTGCGATGAGCAATAGATGATGGTGTACAAAGCCTGCTAATCCCGAGGCTCGGGGAAAACTGTCTGATGTGGTGAAACTTAAAAGCAGAGGGCAGCGGCACGAGACCCAAAGTGATCCCTCACTATCATTAAATGCTATCATCCAGAGGCTGGGGGGAACAGAGATACGGGGACCCAGTCAGGGCAGCGGCTGGGCCAGGGAGACGAGGCGTGTGCTGGGGCCCCAGTGGGTGGTCTACAGTTACTCCCCTACCCCCACAACCCCTCTTCTAACACACATACTGGACTTAAGAAACCCACAGTCAGCAGACCATACTATTTTCCCATAGTGAAGTGTACAGTTTGAAATTTGCACGTTGCTTTCAGTGGGTCTCAATGGTAGACATTTTTAGCTTTAGTGTGGCTATATTATGCTGAATGTTGTGTTGGCACAGATGGGTTTGCTGTTGTGGTTTGTCCAGATGATGGACGTAGTTCTTGCAGACCTCAAATGAGCCAGTAATGAATGCGTGCATGGAAGAATATTTTGTTACCTAGTTTATCTCTGCACTGTGTTCAGATAGTTTTAGAAAAGTTCTTGAATAGAAAAAATATCTTTTGGATCCAAACAGAATGGTGGTGCTGCTTCAGAGTTGCTACATGTTTTAAGAACAGTTTTTCATGTAGCACAGTGGCACAAGAACCAATGCAATCCTGCGCATAATATGAAAATTAAAACAAAGTTACCCAGAATACAGGAGGGAGACTTTCTCAATCCATGACTCAGTTTTAAGTTGAACTATTTTCACCTCAGATGCAAGTATGCAGCACTAAACACTTTCCTGCAAACGCTTTCATTTATAGCAAATTGTAAAATTTTCAAAAGCTAGTCTTCAACAGCCTGCGTATCTAACCAAAGGGATCCACTCCTTCATGACTTCCATAAATTAATGTGGTATCTATAAGAACCATGTCAGACAACCGAAACACAGTTTATCCAGTTTCTCACAAAAAAAACTATCGGACCACAAAATATATCAAGTTCAACTAGAGAGTAATAAGCAGAGACTGTTGTATCGTCTCTCTAAGCGTCTTGGCTGGAAGAAAGGACGCAAGGTTATACTGCAGGGACAGGAGGTCAGGGCAACCCCTTGTCTTTTCTCATGCTGGCAGTGAAAGGCAGGTACAAAAACAAGCTTTAAGATAACAGATAGGAGGAATGCCTATGGGACAGAAGGTGGGGGTAGTGGGTGTAAAAAAAGAAGGGGGGGATAAGAGTAAGAGAAAAAATGTCCTTTTTCTTTTTTTTTTAAATCAAAAATGAACATGAAAACAATTATTTCATCAAGGCTGATGACCATGACTTCCTGGTCCATCCAGATAATTACATTTGAACCTCTGAGATGAGAGAACCACAAAAGAAAAGTTCAAGTTCAGCTGTGAGCCTCCATGTTGCCCGGATACAGCCACTGACAGCAGTCATCACTTAGCACAAACAAGGTTCTTCAGGTTAGAGGGGCAACAAGAGAGAGGACAAGTGTAACAGGTCAATTTATTTTTTTGCTCATCTAATCTGTGTGTTGTTACCATGGGAACACTAGAAATATATTGGTGATCCTCTGCCCATGATGTTTTACTTCAGTTTTCATTCGGAAATACAAATAGTCAGTCAAACCCTTTTTCCTTTAAACCAGCAGAGAGGTCCAATAGTAGATCTTTAACAAAAACGAAATAAGAATGCACATTGTCGAATTTTATTGAAAATAGTTATGGAAAAAAAAACAACTTTTATTACAATTTGTAATGCAATAAAAGTTTTGTCTTTATTTTTTTGAAGAGCTTAATTACTGAATTACATTACCTCAACTGATATAGATTAATTTGTTCAATGTTTTTTGCTTTATTGTCTGACTTCATACGAAATGTTTGCATGTGTTTATTAACTTTAGGCTTTACACTAACATGTATCTATACCTCATGTCTTGGTAATGTTTTACATGGGTGGGCCTTTCAAACAAACATGTAAAAATACAGTTATGATGTTTGCTGCTAAAACAATTTAGAGGTAAATTTACATTAAATTATCAAACTCCCTCAAAACAAAAAGCTAATGACAGAACGTGTTCTATTTCTAAAGTGTGGTTTTCCTAACAATCTTTATTGTTTACTGTGAAAATTTGCAGGTTTCTAATGCTGTTTTTTTTTGTTTTTTTTTTTTCAGATCATCCTAAATTCGATGCACAAGTATCAACCGAGGATCCACATTGTGAAGGCGGATGAAAATAACGGCTTTGGCTCCAAAAACACGGCTTTCTGCACTCACGTCTTCCCCGAGACGTCTTTCATTGCGGTTACATCTTATCAGAACCATAAGGTAAGATCTTCATAGGTTACTCTGAGTTTTCAACTTATTAAATGCGCTGCGTATTTTAAGAGGCGACATCACTTTAGATACATTTGAAAACAAGGAAAAACGCAGGAATTCAAACGTAACTATATACTGATAATTCAATTTTTAATCCAGAAACACGTAATGATCGAATTTCCTTTTCAAATTAACAGAAACAATCAATAATGCCACTAACAGAAGACTTCATTTAACTTCTGCCCATTTTTCTGCGGAGCTCCTGGATCTGCTGATTGTGGGAGAGAAAAATGAAAGGCGAAACGTTTTCAGCGAGGCTGAATGAAAGCCTTGTCACTGTCAGCTGAAAATCTCTATCACATTGAGTCACTGACAGATACCTTCAGATACCCGACTAGACGACGTCTGACCTCAAGAGACTGTTTCCAAGTTACAGGCCAAAGCGCTTTGTCGAGTGAGACAAGCTACAGATAAACCTGTGGCGTGACTTAGCAGGCTACCTCAGTACTTTAATCCTTGACAGCTTTGAAAGAACAACTAAAAATAATATTAGTAAGTTGGCGATTATCTCTGATCTACATTTATAGCCTAATAATTCGTAATACAAGTTTATTTTGTGAATATACTTTATCGGCACAGTTGTTTTTTAGTCCGTTTCACAGCTCGAGTTACATTAATTACTAGATTATCAGATTATCTGAACTAATATTCTTAATTCTAATTTAATTATTCATAATATTATTTATACCTTATTGTGTTGTGACAGATGCGCAACTGCGTAAAACCGCAGATCACTAATGGTCCTGATTTGATAAAATAATGAAACGGAAAATATGGTTACATTTTAAATAATACATAATGATACAAAAATATAATTAACACAATATTTGAACGTTTTAAATAATCTCTTCCTGGCCTTGTGAGTTTTTTGAAGAGTTTTTTTTTTTTTGGATAATTTGCTCGTTATATAAGAGTTAAATCTATTTGACCCCTTGGGACCGCGCACCCTCAGTTGTTTATAACTTTAGTTAGTTTGTGTTTTAAGGTCTGGGGAAAGAAGCAGAAATAAAACTCAATATTTACTCTGTCCACATTTCTGGTGCAAAAAAAAAAATTCTTGGGAATGCAGATATCTGTAAACAGCGTCTGTTTAACGTCATTTAACCACGCAGCCCTATATGTTTTTAGTTTAGGGAATATGGGAGAAAGGGGCGAAAGCTCATAATGTCCCTGCAGCCAATCCGAAGTCTGCTCTCTTCTGGGAACAGGAAGCACAAATGACCGACATTCTGTAGAAACCATTCATTATTTTCAAACATGTTATTGGGGGCTGAGATCGTAACCCGGGGCTAATTATTGGGGCTTTCCAGACCTGCAGAAAAACAAGCATTTCTGATTTCCAGGCGTTTTAGCACAACTGTCCAATCAAACAGTCCAACATCTGCCAAAGTAATGTGCGTGCAGGCATGTGTCCATATCACCTGTTAAAGCCTCAGCTAATGAAACTGGTCAAAGTGTCTGGTTTCAAGTCTTTTCTGTGACAGTGGTAATTAAAACATTTTTTGTGACGAAATATTATTTTGAAAATAAATTTCAGTTATATTGAATAAATCTTACTGTGTGTTCAAACCACCTGGAAATATGTTCATATATAACTCAGTGGTTTTAATAAGCATAGTTTGGACGTACTTCTTTCAAGATGTGAATTAATTTTGCCCAGTTCCCCTCCCAAATTATTTTTAACAGTGTTCATATTCTCTTATTATTTTCCAACCTCTGAGCCCTGTCACTAGGAGAACTCTGATTTGTTTTGCAAAATACATTATTTTGCTTTTCTGTAAACTGAATAGGCTATCACTTTGAAATTGGTAATTATTTTTCTAGCTGTATTTCTTCTCGGAACGCCTGCAGAGGGTAAAGAGAGTGCAACAGGACGCTGAACTTTTTTTTTTTTTTAATTCCAAACTTTATAAAAGATGAAACAGTATGTGCTGCCAGGCTGCGTGAATTAACAAGAAGCTAGTGGAGTGTCACACAAGAGATTTTACAAGGTTTGGTGAAAGTGTCAGCCAGCATGCAGACAAACCTCCAGTCTTGTCAGAAAGCTGGAAGCACACACGCAAGCTGCCAACTAATTACCTGCCAAAAACCACTGCTCATAAGAGGGATATCCCTGGATTGAGTTTAACCTGTTTGAGATTACTTTACTTTTTTGTAGTGGTTTTCATAATAAATCCTTTCTTCTTTTGTTTGATATTTAAGTCATTTTTTACACAACATAAAGTCATAGCAATATTATTTATTTCTCTCTGTCAATGTAACAACAACTATTCTTAAGTCAGACACTGTAAAATATAGCATTATAAATTATGCTAAGAAAATATGACTTATTGACACATGCTTTTGTTGAATTGCTTAGAGCTGGATCCCAAAAGCATTTTAAGTTTCTGAAAATGTGATCTATTTCATTCTCTTGGGTAACTTTAGAGCAACAAAAGCATCCAAGAAAACGTCAAAACTCAGCCTGTACAAAAACAAGCTGTAATACTGTCATCATACGGACCTCAGGCTGAAGACGACTTGTCTTTTGTGAGAGCTTAGTATTTAGTGAAATGCTGCATTTAAATAGCTGCTATTTTTGACTAATGTTTATGCAAGGGTGTTTTAAATTTTTACTGGGCTTAAACAACGTTTAAAAATACTACACAACTGAGCGTCTTGTAGTGACACAGCACACCTAGCGCAAGAAATTGCACAATATATTCTACGTTACTAATGTCAAGTGTGATTGCTGTTTCAGATAACTCAGCTGAAGATTGAGAACAATCCATTTGCAAAAGGCTTTCGTGGAAGTGATGACATGGAGCTGCACCGGATGTCCAGAATGCAAAGGTAGACATTTTTTAAATGATGTCTATTTTCTCATTTTATAGTCATCTATTCCAATAGATCACGAGCTCTGATACATGGAAACGTTAACACAAACTGAATTATGTCAAATGAGTAGATAAATGTTACTGTAATTACGCAAAGATTACTGACTTCCTGATTGCACTGTCACTTAACAAGCCCCACTTTAATCTTTCAATCACCCAAATACAAGTGAGTGTTATTTTCAGTGATGTAAGTGTAGTTCTTGATCGTCAGCCAGTTTTCATGCTGAAGACTTTTATGGCTGATCTGGCAGAACCTCTGAAACACGACTGCAACATCTCCCTTCCACACGGCTCTTTCTACCAGGATGTTCCAACTGCTTATGTCTCCACTGTGTGTGTGTGTGTTACTGTGTGTGTATGTGCTTTTATGTTGAACTGGTGGTATCACTTGGTCCAGCAGCCAGAGCAGTACACAACCACATTGCTCTCTCTATTATTCAGAACAGATGAGGGATGGAGCATGCGTTCATAGTGTATGGAAAACACTTTTTCAAAGGAGAAAATCTGGTTTTGAAACTCTCAGCCCACCCACTCCCCCTAAGGCAGCCGATGTCTGTATTCAAATAAGTAATCCCAAATCAGTTGAAACTGGAAAAGCTGTTTGGCTTTTCCACAAGGTGCTAAAATCCTAACTCCTTCCCAAAATCATTATTCTGAGCCACAAAATAAAAGTCTTTTTTAATTGCACATTTCAGATTTATGTCACGGCTAATCCTGCTGAGAAAAAAAAAAACTGTACTTGCAAGTACTTTTTAAAAATTGCAGGGTTGATTGTATCAGACATACATTAACTTAAAGTTACTTTAAGTAGGTGCATGCCAGAAGATAATGCAACATTTTGAGTGTAATCCATTTTCACCTATCAAAACTTGCAAATACATAGAGCTTGGTGAGAGTCCAAACCACACTATCAATCTTACATGCCATTGTCCAATCCTGCCGAGTACTATAAACTATGCACGTCTGCTCTTGGTTACAATTTAGAAGGGAGAGCTTATTGCAAAACCAGGTCACTGTTTCAACTGAAGCAATCCCTGAAATCAAAGAACCAAAAGTAGCAAAAGATGTATTGATGGATTATGTAGATTAATAGGAGTGAAATACATGCTGGCGTTTTCAGCAGTCTGTCTCTGTGTGTGTCCTGAGTGGGCATGACTCTCAAATGTTGCTGATTGCTAAGAACAGATTTTGGAATTAAAGGAAATGCACAGGACTAAACTACTGATTTTGTTGGTTTTGCACTAAACTGTAAGCTCAATTATCTTTACAATAAAATATAACATGCAAAAATATTTTATGTGAGTTCCAGTCACTAAGCACTAACAACTGTAATGTGTTTGCATATAGTACCAAGGAGTATCCAGTAGTGCCTCGCAGTACAGTGCGACAGAGAGTGGGCTCCAGCCAGAGCCCATTCAGTGGGGAGGTTCAGGGCATGGGCACCCCCAGCACCCTGAGCTCCCAATACTCCCAGTGTGAGAACGGGGTCACAAGCACCTCACAGGACATGCTGCCTCAGTCGGGCTCCTACCCCCTGCCACATGAGCACAGCCAGGAGTACCACTGCATCAAGAGGAAAGGTAGGAGACCTAATTCTGGACTTTAAAGGGGTGAAATTAGTCAGGTTTGACCTGTGCTGTCTCTTGCCTGATCTTTTCGTGCAACACTTGATCAAGCATTCAATTTTGTGGTAAAATAGTAGAAATGAATTGTTTCTTTAGATGTAATAAACAAAAGAAGTAGATAACAGTCCATTATTCAAAAAATGGTTTGTGGCGTATAAAGTTGGAGTAATACTCACTCTGCTTCTGCCCGCAGTCGAAGATGACTGTCACTCAGGCGAGCACAGCTATAAGAAAGCTTATCTGGAGAGCTCGTCCAGCGAGGAGGATCATTACTACCGGTCTGCAGGCTACGCCCAGAGCCTAAGTCTTACCAGTGGGCCCTACCGCAGTGAATCCAGCCAGCGGCAGGCTTGTATGTATGCCAGCGCCTCGCAGGGCGCTGAGCCGGTTCCCAGTTTGGAGGACATCAGCTGCAACACTTGGGCTAGTGTCTCACCCTATGGGAGTTGCTCCGTCACTACCATGCAGCCAATGGAGCGGCTGCCCTACCAGCACTTCTCTGCTCACTTCACCTCAGGGTCTCTGGTATCCAGACTTGGTGGAGTGGGGGGCCATGCCTCTCCACAGCTGGGTGACGGCCACCATGCGGCCATGTACCAGAGCTCCATGACCCACCAGACTCTGGGTCGCCAGTGTAGTCCTGGAGCTGGGATCCAGTCACCAACAGCCAGTCTACAGGGAAATGAGTACCTCTATACACACAGCATCCCACGCACACTATCGCCACACCAGTACCACACTGTGCATAGTATCAGCATCATGCCAGAATGGAACGATAACAGCTAAAGGAGCTTGTTTTGCCCTCAACAGATAAAAATACTAAAAGTAAGATACCAGAAAGGACCAAATTAAGGCAGGGTATGATGAATTTATATTTATATTTTTAGAGGATGTGTAGCTGTTCATCTTAATCAGATCAGTGTATATCCAGTGCTGTCAGATCAGTGACAGCGCTGGATATGCAAAAGATGGTGTTGACTAGGAGAGCAAGCATTTTATCACTTAACTTGTTGTGATAGCATATGCACTTATAAAAATGTATTAAGAAATAACATGAACAGAGAGGAGTCGGAACCTGAACTTACACGAAGACTGCTGTGTGGACAAAGAGAAGAGAGTGAAAATGTACTGTACACAGTGATCAGAAGAAGAAAAACACTTTAGAGGCCTTGCCATCAGTCCCTAGGTTGACAGTGTTTTCATGCAACCATCTTTTTTGGATGTCAGTATTTCCAAGACAAGGAAATATGTTTTCATCATTTTCTCTAGATTTGTATTCATATCCCAAATTTGTATAAAAAAAAGACATTTGTCGTCTGTCACATTAGCCTGAGTTCTCATTTTCTTTTACGTTTTTGTAGTTAACTTACTTTGTAATGAAATTGCTATAAGTAAAAAAAAAAGGAATAAGCACATGGGAACTTTTGTTGTGGCTCTGTGATGAATTTGCTTGCTCTTAAGACAGAAGAGTTATTTGTTTCCTGTTGCTGGAGAAAATGTAATCGTAATGCCTTGAAACAGACACAATACAGCAGAAATCACAAGCAGGACACCACTTCAAGGATTTAGTTATGAATAAATATTTCGGCAGATGTTCTTCCTTAGCATGCAAACTGCCAGCAGTCTTGAAATGAATCATACACAGCAAGGTAATGAGATTCAACAACACATTAAAGAATACAGTGACAGTGAATTTTAAATTTTTCCAGTTTTTGCCATCACGATAAAACACTCACAGTATCAGTTAGCTTGTTGCGCTGTACTGCAGTGTTGCGCAGTTGTGCAGTGATAACACAGCCACATATAATTATATCTTCTTATCCAACCCTACTATTAATGTTCAGGTATTTTCATACTAGTACAATAAAGCCCTCTTACATTCTTGACAATGTAATGGCTGTAGATTGTTTATGGTTAATTTGGAATTGATACATACAAATTAAACAGGAGTGAGCAATCCTGGTCCTCGAGGTCCTACCCACTGCTGATTACCTGGGTCAGGTGTGTTCAGCCAATCAGAAGTGAGTAAGTGCAGGGATGGTGGGAAAACAAGCAAGGGAAGTGGCCCTCAAGGACCAGAATTGCTTATCCCTAGATTAGAACCTGCAGCTTCATGACAAATATTCAATATTTCTATTGTCTAATCATTTTGCATTAACAGTGAGTCAGATTAGTAATGAATAAATGAGTGATTAGACCCCAGACGGATTAGTCATCAGGTGGCCAGAAGCACAACAGCAGTGAATAGGAAATTAGTTTTTAACAAATTACAGCTTTATAAGGTGATAACATGTCAGGGCTGTGGGTTTGTCACGTTGTTGTGGGGTTCCTTTTCCCACCAAGGGGCCAAAATAATGTGGCTTTAAATGTCGTAATTATTCAGACACAGCTATATAACATCTCAACGTTTGACAGTGTGACTCATTATTGTGAAAGGCATGTGTGTTGATCACTGTTTCAGTCTGACTTTAGTTTCACCGGTTAGTACTGAGCACAGGATTCCCTGCAGACTGAGAGGTAGTTAGCTATACACCTTATGCACTGATGAAAGTCTGTTCAGAATGGCTAAACTTCCTCTGTTTTGGGTTAACACTATTAATACTGTAATTAAAGCCTTTTTGTGTGATTTAATAACATTGAGTGGCTTTTTTACAGATTTTGGTTTAACTGACAAAAATCAGAACTTGAAAAAATATTTAAAATAGATGGCATCATTGACGTATTTTAAAAAAACCTGACAAAATTGGTTTCAAAAACAGTTCTGTTTGAAAGTTTTAACCCTTGTACCCATTCTGGGCCCATCCCACTTTATGTAATACGTCACATATTTCTTCAAAGATCTGTCCCAATCACATACTGACAGGAAGTAGTGAAGCGTAATTACTCTCTGTATTGCTGCCTTCTGTCTCTGATTTTAACAAGCCACTTGGCATTTAAAGGTGCATCATTGCTTGGCACTTCGCCATGCTGCCACAACCTTGCCACAGTCCACGTAGTGTTCACACATGTTGGTTGCGAGTAACCTTCCATATAATAAAATTTGGGTAATTGGTGGGAAATCCATATCCATGTGTTATTTTGATCTTTAGAGAAAACCTACACAATTGCAGTATTACATTGTAATTTCACATGCTGAGTGCTGAGCAAGTGCTGAGGAAGATTATTTACTGTATTTTTTGTAGGTTCTACTTGTGTGTTACATGCAGTTTCATGTTGTACACTAGTGACTGTGTGTGCTCTCAAAAATGATTAATCCTCAAAATTGCACTTCCATGACAATCAAACTAAACCGAGATGTTAAGTAGCAGTTGGACACCACTTAGAATGTAATGATAAAATTAAACACCAAAAATGTACTTGTACGAGTTCATTTTCACCATATGAATGAGTAAAATATATGTTTAAGGTAACGTTTTACATGTGAACAAAGGCTAATTTCGAAATACTTGTAGTCAATAGAATGTTATTTGTCAATAGTATTTATTTTTCAACTATGTAAATCAACTTCCTTTTGCATGTATCAAAGATAGATGGACTCGTTTCTTTTTTATAACCTGTTTTTTATGACTGTTTATAGGATTTTCTAATCATACTTATATAGAAAACAGGAGATTACTAGAAGGCTGTCAAAAGGTATCCAGACAAGATTAAAACAAATGGATAACTTTGTAAATAAACATGTACATAACAGAATACATGCAATAAATTTAAAACATTAACACATTTTTATTCTGTGTGTTCTTACTGAATGTCTGTATGTATGAATGTGAATGGTCCTTGTCTGCAGTGTTGGCATGGCCAGAGATCTCTTTTTATAACATTTTATGCATTTCACTTTCTGTGTGGTTCAGGATCACAAAAGGTGACGGGGAACTGAGTTTTAATTAATGACTGATTCACCACACGTGGGAGATCTTCTGGGTCGGCCCTTTTTTACAGCTCAAAACCACAGGTGGTACTAATAAATAACATTAATAATGGTTCTGTTCCATTACATCTCTTGAAGCCAGAAAAGCATAACACACTTAGATGAGACAAACAAGAGTATCTCCATGTGAAACCTCTAGGTTTCTGTAGTAACCCCTAAAAAACATTTTCCAGTGCAACCGTGAAACGTGTAATTGTTTTCTCTGAGGATGATTTAACGAGTTGCAATAGTTGTGTCATGTATTGTACTTGATGATGTAGCTGCTGCCTCCTGACAAAATATAACCCTGCATGCAAATCTTTCTTTTATTATATCTGCTCTTTACCTCATCTTCTACTCACCTGGTGTTTATGGACTTTTTTTGTGTAGTGATGAAAGGCTTGTGTAAGTGAATGTGAACAAATAGATCAATTGAAGCATTACAATGTTGTGAGCCAATTTTTATTTAGTGGTCAAACAGGTGACACACAACCAGCATTTTGTACATCCACGATCGCTGGAAAAGGAGCAACAATAAAACAGTAAATACATTTCTCTGACTTTCATTACCCAAGTCAGTCAGTCCATTGTCATTTCGAAAGTTTATAAGGGCCTCAGAAGTATTGTATTTAGACAGATTCACGTGTCTGGGGAGCCAGCAATGAATGCACTAATGCACTTGCTCTTTGGAACCAAAAATGCAGAAGCACACAGCACATTTAGGTAGTTTTAATGGCCTAAATTTGTAAATTCTGTGAAGAATTCTTTCATAGATGCCACTAATTAGCACTGATTCATTCAGTCTGGTCTCTTCTCAATGCAGTATAATGACATAGAGCAGGTTTGCTTTTAGATTACCTTCTTTCTGGGGCTGCCTCAACCTACTGAAAGTCGACAACTTTCACTACATTTAGAGACAGACAACCGTTAATCGTGTTTGGGCAGTGGGAGGAAGAGCACCGGAGTACCTGGAGAAAACAATTTTACCCACTCTAAGCAAGAGATTGCCATGATCCTGGTGCCTTTCACTGCTTCAACAGACTATGTTGAACATCTTACTAGCAACTTAATCACACCTCTGTCTAGTCTCTTAGATTTATGTGCACCTCTTAGTCCATCGCATGAGTGTGCATTAAATTACAAGTCAACTGTTAGAGCAGCATATCTTTTTCAGTTTATTAGTAAGAGTAAACAAAATTACGTTTCTCATGTTCAGCGTCTTCTGTAGATCCAGTCGAGATTTATGTTGAATCATTCACTATAGTAATGAATGATTTTCTGCTCATTTTTAATTAATTCCAAATTTTACACTGACGATACTCTCAGCTGTATATGTATGCAAAAATAGATGACAACTTATTCAGTTAGAGACCTGTTTGTCTGCATCGTAAAGCTGGACGTCACATAACTTCCTGCTACTTAATGCAGATAATTTGGATCATTTGTCCAGCTTGACACAGTCACCAGTTACTCTTGGTGATTTTTCGAAGCCTGACGGTGAATAATGTTGCTACTATGTTTGGTCCTTTGTCTTTCCATGAGCACATTACAACATCACCAAGACTTTCTTTGAGATGCAGAGATTTCACACATTCCCCATTTATAGGCCTGCCACATGCTAGTACTAAAAGTCTTATATTAAATAGTTAATTTAACAAAGAACTAAATGTCTATTACATTTCTAAATCTATTAAACTTAGGGTGCACTGTATAGATTATGTCAACCTGTTTATTGGATTACTGTAAAATGTTAAAAAAATCACTGTCTCTCTCCAACACTCTGTTTGAGCATCCAAGCTGTTTGCCTCTTTTCCCTCTTCTTCTTCTGTCCCTAGTTTCTCCTCCCTGTCCTCTTTTTCACTCAGGCTTTCTGTGCTGGACCATCAACCATCCTGGGACCTGGGGTCAATATCTCATTTCCAGATGTTTTAGATCTGGATCTTTGTTGTCCTTGAGCCACAGCCTCTTGCTTCTCTCTCTCATTTGTGTTCATACTGTCATATAATAGTCTCTCTTTTTGATTGCTTGTGTCTTTCTGTGGGATTGTAATTGTAACTGAGCTTTGCTTCTAGTCCGTTCTATTTCCAGGTCTTCATGGTGGAGAGGAGTCATGTGGCTTTTTTGCAGCACCTGAAAAATGCTGAACATCCTCCCAGATCATTGTCTTCATGTAGGGTATATTAATAATTAATCATTTGTCATTCTCACTGTCCACACTATACATCTACTGTGTTGTTTTATTCTGTATACATAACATCTATGGCATGAAGAGGGATCTTCTGCTGTTGCTTATTCTGAGGTTTCTACCATTGTTTCACTTTTCAAGGTTTTGGTAATATGTTACGTTATGTTGTTAATATGTTGGGGACGGATGATGTCATATCCTGTACAGATTGTAAAGGCCTTTGAAGCTAATTTATCATCTGTCATATTGGGTTATATAGCTAAATCTGACTTGACTTGACATATAAAACAAAAATGTTTACAGGAACATACAAAGTCACAAACCTTTGTCCATTTCCCTTCCCCCTATTACTTGACCCTTACGGTTGCTCTTCTATTTGTCTTTCACTGTCTCTACCCATCCCTCTGCCTCTTCATCTCCTTTACTCCCTGTGATCCTGTTCCTGATCCCTTCAACTACCCCTCCGCTCTCTCCACCACTCCATGGCCAAACACACTGACCTAGACTCCCCAGCCTCCTTTGATGTGAGCGATGTGACCCCAGCGCTCCAGATGCCCCTATACCGCCAGTCTTATCCTCTCTGAGAGCCGGCACAGCCCACAGAGAGAGCCAGTCATTAACCCCGTACAACCCAGGCCTCCCTTCCACTGCTTAAACACATGATGTATCACCCCATGCTTCCCCCCAGATTCACCCAAACATGCATGTGTGGGCGAGGACTGATGATGCAATAGGCTCTTTAAACATTTAAAGAACAGGTCAGCTTTTCAAAGGGAGGAGCTGGAACCTTTGGCCACTGCTTCAGTTATCATGGTCAGTGGTTGAAAGTCTGCTGATATGTATGAAGGAAAACAAATGAATGTATAATGAATGGTAAGTCGGAGTGATGAATGAAACTTCACACTGGTACATTGATGGTTTATTTGGGTTATGAGTGTATATCTTTGTCATGGCTGGGCTGATAGGGTTAGAAAGAATGGAAAGAAACAATGCTTTTTTTCTACTGACTGGTTAAATATGATCAAATTTAGAAAAATATTTATCTTAAAAGATCAGTTGACACTTCAGTTAGTTCAAACATGTTACAGCAGCATTCAATTCTGTGTGTCTACAATAAGAAGTAAAACCTACATCATTTTGTTACTTCAGCAGAAAGAAAAAACAAGTCATCTCAGAGTAATGATGAGTCATGGCCCCGGTCAACCTTAAATCTGAAACAAAAACAAATCATAGTCTGGGTGCCCCGCATGACAAAGGAGAAGAATGCAAGAACAAGAGCATTCCTTGGAGTAGAAAAACGAGAGAGAGGATTACTTTATTAAGATGTACTGAAACACAGATCACCACAGATGGATGAGCGCCTTGCACAAAGAGGGTTTTCAGAGAATCAAATCCATCTCGTGCAGGAGTCACAAACCTTTCTTTGAAAAGTCAAACTGATGCAACATTAGGCTTTCATTAGAAACTGGGAGTCTCCTTTTGAAAACCTTTAGATAACCGGCTAAGAAATCAGTGTCACAGGGCTCTGTCTGAGTTTAAAAAGGCAAGGAGAAGAAGGGACAAAGCCGTGAGCTCTCCTAATGAGCAAAGGATTCTCAATGCAATTCTACAATGGTGTCACCAAAGTAGTCTTCACTCAGCAAAGCATCTGGACCAACCATAGAAGGAGGCAAATGCTAATATTGCCCTTGCTGGCAGATAAAATAAAGTCTAGCACTGGCTTGAGGGTTGTTGTGCGATGGCAGTGAAGATTGGCCTGGAATTGCAAAATCCCTCCATCAGATAGCACATTTTCTGGTTCATGTAAAGACGTCCACCATTTCAACGGTGACATGGATCACAGTGATGTGAAATCTGCATCTGTGCAACACGGCTGTTTTTGCCGACAGAACCGACCACAGACGGGAGCGCTGAAATGGGAGCACAGACCCTTCCATCTCCAACCATTCAGTCTTTCAGCACCACTCCTGGCCAGAGTCGTGGGGAGACAGTGGGAGGAAAAGGGGAGGGCAGAGAACGTCCTCTGGGGGAGGCAGATGAGGATGGTTCAGTGTTGATAGAGTGAGAACCAGAGTGTTTCAAAAGCGATGTGAAAACCGCCATGTCCACACAGTAGCAGAATGATTTTCAACTAGCACTTCTGGCTACATATATGGTGTAAACAACTGGTCGGCTTTATTTAAGTTGTCCTTTCTGTGTAAAACCCTAGAATCACTGGTCAATTCCAAACTATGTCCTTCAGCCATAACAGTCAGGAATATCTGATGCAATTACTGTTGTGGAGAACATTATTAATTTCACCATTAAATAGTAATGTTATACTGTACAGAAAAACTGTTTAATGCAGCATTTGATCAGACTTTGAACACACTTATTTTCAACAGAAAAATATTCAGACTGATACTGGCGATGCTGTCTCTTCTACAACTTAAAGTGGGGCTTGGATGACCACCGGATCTCTCTTCTCATTGTAAAGATTGTTCTCAAACTAAGATGTCTCATCAGTGCAGTGAAGCCTTAAAAATGCTGAGGAATTGTATCAGATAGTACAAGTCTCTCAAAAACTATGTGTCAGGTCTACCAGTAGCTCAGTTGGTAGAGCAGTCGTCAAAAAACCCACAGGGTCAGTGATTCTAATCCTGGTGCCTCCTGGCCACATGTCGAGGTGTCTCTGGAGTCTCTATAGTAGCACCGTCGTCTACAAAAATCCTCTCTCTGCATCTTTCTGCAGGGATCCCCGACCTCAAACCTGTATGTTCCCTGTGTGCAGTTACTGGCCCTACCAACCTGCCCAGTGTTCTGTCTGCTGCCTGTTGTTGTTCTTTGTTGCTTGTGGTTCATATCTCTCTCCACTTTCCTCTCCCCCCCAACTTGTCCATACAGATGACTGCCCACCCTGAGCCTGGTTCTGCTTGAGGTTTCTTCTATTAAAGGGAATTTTTCCTCTCCACTGTCATCTAGTGCTTGCTCATTGTCATGTCAACGTCAGTTTTATTTGTATCGAACTTTTTGTACACAATGGAAATTCAAAGTGCTTCACATGTGCATAAAACGTCTAAACATCTAAAATGCAGCAACGAGTTTTCATCTATTTTATGTCCTTAGTGAAGTTTAGTGTGAATGTATATGACACCAGTTAGCTTTAAAAGTTCTGGTTCCACCACAACTGAACTGCAAGACAATGTTAGATATTAAATCCAGTCAATAAAAGCGTTTTAGTTCAAGTTTTATTGAATGCATTTAATGTTTTAAAACCAGCAAATTACAAAACAGAGTGGAGCCAGAAAGGAAAGAGCCAGAGTCTCAATGCGCTTTCATCTGACAAGTAACAGATTATGGTTCTGGTGAGAAAAAAAATGTTTTTATCATGTAAAAGAATACTAAGAAACCCTGTGTGATTCTGGGCCAAATCAATTTGCAGTAACTGATGAGAGATCTTTCCATGACATGTAAATTATGACTCTGCACAATTCTTATCCCAAAAGTCAGTTCAGTGAGTAAGATATTGTGCTATACCAACCATGCTATCTGGTTTAGTGCAAAGAACACACATCTATTCATCATTACACAATGACATCTTGGTAGAGACTCTTTTTAATCATACACTACATTAATCAGGATTTGAGTTTAACATGTTTTCATCAAACAAAAAGGATTCACCGCCCTGCCATGAAGACCATTTTTTAACCAGAAGGCTCCTCTCCATGGAAGATAACCAAGAGTGAGTGAAATTGTAGCATTTTCTCAGTAAAGCCATCATATTAGATTTGAATAGATGGTTAACATTGCAGAAGTCCCATCCATCCTTGTCATAGAGAGACTGGTCAGGGTAGACTATAAGTGTTTCAATGTCAAACTTGGACCCAGCTGGAAAATGGCCTCCAGCTGTCTCATCATTAGAGCTGATAAGGCACTGTGGCCAGGCTCCCTCCATTCCTCGCTCATTCTGTGGGAATTACAGGTACAGGCTGAAAGTAGAAAACAGTCCTTTCTCTCATCCACCTGGCTAGTAATTTCTCCATATGGAACACATTTAGACTCCTTTGAGATCTCGAACATGCTGGGTCATTTCAATATAAACATCATCACATCACAACGTTTAAAGATCTTGCAGAAAACAGAACAAATGCAACACATTAAATAGTTATATAAAGAGTCGTAAAATGATAAGAGAAGTCTCATGGCAGCCAGTATTCAGTAAAGTAGAATAGTTTATATCTGGTTATAATTAAAAGTACTCATAATTACTTTAAAAGATAATTTGAATTCATGACAACCTCAGTGGTATTTTAATAGGTTTGGCTATCATTTCCATCAGTGCTAATCAGCTCTTGCTGTTACTTTGGCACTTCATTATTTAATTGAGACTTGACAGATGAAAATGTCCACATTGTAAATGTTCACATCGATTGGAGAACTTGCCTAACAAGATCACATGACCACTGATCACACCTAATCTAATACCAGCAGGATACACTGAGCGTAAATAATCTGGTCACACCAAGCTGTCGATTGAGCAGCATAGTGACAACAGCCCGCCACGCCCTCATGTAAAGAACCTGCTGCATGTTATGCACCAGCTATGGGATACCTCTGCCATGACCGCCATCATTGCTCTATAGGAATACTCAGCAGGGAGCTCTGTCACTGTTGGGGGATCAATACCGTGCCTACAGATTAACTGAAACCAAGGGCAGTGAAGTAATAACCCTGCCTGACCCCCTCAGTGCCTTCAGAGACAGTGTGGCAACACAGCAGGTCAATATGTCTAGAAGCAGCCGTATGGGGCCATCACATTCTGGGACCAGCAGGTTGACTTATCATGCGTGCCACAGTCAAGCTATTTTATGAAAATGACAATGTTTAATAATTGTGTTGAATCTCTCAAATAAGTTTGGTAGTTAAACAAAGTTTAGAAAATTCTGTGGATTGTGCTTTGATTATAGAAACACCAACACATATTCCTACTTTGATTAATTGTGTGGTCAATTGATTATAATCTACTGTACATCACAATACTATTGACATGATCATATTTTACAATATAACTGATTTTAATATTGCTAAGTGCATAACTATTACACTACAAAGTGACAGAAATGGATGAGTGTCTTGTGGGATTACAACATATTTGCTTTGGAAACACAAAAAGCTGATTTGAGTGGAGAATATCAGTGGTATTGGCTCTTTCTATTAACACCAGCTTCAAATCAATAAATGTTATTCTCTAGAGGCACTCTTAGCTGTTTGTGGCAAGGTATTGATCTCCCTAAATGCAGGTGTCTGCATGTTGCTCTTGGATAGACTCTGTGGCTTGTCTGTGTGCCAGTATACCCCCAAATCTCCACCCCCTTTGCCCCTTGCTTTTACTTCCCATCTCTCTCTCTCACCACCCAGCACCAGTGTAGCACCTCCGCAGAGGCCAACGTGTGACTTGATGCCATCAATAAAACCATCATCTGAGATGGACTTCCATCACGCCCCGCACTGTTAGTCAGGCCCTCCGTGATGAATCACCTTGATAGATGCAGACCCTCGAGGAGACAAACACTCAATATCTCACCAGTAGGTTTTCCTGAATCCATACCAGTTCTTGTTTTGTTTTTTTTCTGTTTTTATTTCTAGGTCATCAGTGTTCTAGATTAGTCGGTAACAGCAGCTGCTGAATAAAACTTATAGTAGGTTTGAACAGTGTTTAAGGTTTAAGTCAGCTGTGGATGGATAACAGCAAAACAGTCGAGCAGAAAGGATGCATTCTGAGGTCCGACAAAAAATGGAAATCATCAAGGCTGTAAACTGAGTTTGTTGGAGAGTTTAGAGTGTTTCTAAAGCTGAGGGTAGAGGTGCACTGAGGGACTGAGGACTGAGGGTTACCAAACTCTTTGTGTCTGTGAATCAGCTGTTCTGTTTTTATCTTATCCCTGACAGGTTGTTTGGTTTTTGTAACAACTTATTATCTGAGCATGTGAAAAAAGTCTCACTTTTGTAAATAATGTGCGTGTGTGTGTACAAGACAAGAGAAAGAGAGAGAGAGAGATAGGCGGGAGAGGCTGTGATATCACGGTGGTCTTTTTCTTTCTCACACTTGAAACAACAAACTGACTCTTCAGCAAGATAAAACATCAATCTATGAAATGTTAGTTTCTCCAGCACTTTCACTGGGCAACCATCAGGACGCCGTTCTAAAATTTAACAATTCATTTAATTTAACAAACGAGCCAGCACACCTTATGTAGTCTTTGGAATTTATTTGTATGTTGAAAACAATGGCTAATGGTTAGCAATGTGAGGCTAATACTTGACAGCTGACAGTAACAGTATGGAAGACACCCCATGGTCCCATATCTTAACAGAGAACACTATCAAGATGGATGAGTCTGAAAAGACACCAAAAGGGCTAAATTGACTGATAAGACAACAGACGGACACCAGTCATGATAGACAAGTATTTAAATGCAGCACACAAACATAATTTTGTAATTTCTAAGTGTTACATAGATAATACTAGTCAGGTGATACATGAGCTACTAGTTTTTACACTGCAAGAAGACGTGACTAATGAAGTCATTTAGACAGAAATATGAATAATTAAGTGCTACAGACGTTGAATCTGATGATTCATGAAAGGTATGATGTTACACAAACTCCGATTACAGCCACTGCTAAGTCTATGCGTATCCTTGATGGTGTAGTTTATACAATCTTTCTTTCGCTCCTTCCAAGATCCAGACTGAAGGTAACCTACTTCTGAAATGTTTGGGCTCTCTGGGAGCAAACTGCTACACCCGGCACTGGTCCAGAATGTGGCTGAGATGGATGAGTGTGTGACAGCACTCTCCCTTTACTCTCTGTATGGGAGGCTCGCACTTTGCTAGTGTGTGTGTCTGTGTGTCTGTGCGCACTGACAGTATAAACTTACCCAGAGGGACTCCAAGCCTGGGGGAGATAAAGACCTCTCTTAAAAATGTAAACACTCTCTGAAGTGGTGAGCAGGGCAGCTGTACTTGCACACACATACATTTAGAAAAATACAATCCCAAGGTCAAGGTTAAGCGGTACACTCTTTCAAGACTCACTTTCCCTCTTGACCCTCCATCTTGTTGTTGGATCTGCTCTGGAGTTTGGGTGCTGAAACATGTGCCATGTGACAAAAAAAAAAAAGTGAGAATGTGCAGAGGGCTGGAGCTGCATATATGTGGTACTGCATGCACACACTGACACAAAAGTGTAAAACATAAAAAACAAGGGAGCGGGCATTTGGATGCTTAAAACAAATGTATTTTAGTTGCAGAAAGATTGAGTGGGAAATTAATAATTTATTAATGCTCATATCAACACTGAAATAGTTTCTGCTTGGTGTAATCATTCCTCCTGTTCATGCTGATTATTGAAAGACCCTCTAATTTATGTCCAATGTAAGTGATGGGAACAAAATCAACAGAACAGTCTTTGTTCTGTGCAAAATTGTTTATCTGAAGCTGATATCATGGCTTCAGAGGTCTGGGCTAATCAAATTGAGTGAGTATCCTCCAAAGTTACTATCTATTTAGTTTTGAATTTAGTTTTTGTGTTGTCATTTGTGCAAAGTTCGTGTGGATGTGTGGTCATAAAAACGTGTGAGATATAATTGCTCTTCACAAAATTGAAACACTGCAAACTACTGCAAATTGCCTTTCCTTCAAAAATACTACTTTGCGTTTCTTTTCTATAAACAAATCCAACATCCTGTGGTCTGTACTCCTACTTTTAGGTCATACTCAAAATAAACTTTGCATACTTACACTACCTGAACTAATCCCGTTTGTATGAAAAACCTCATGGAGTAGTAGGGCTTGCACCTGCAAACATTTTACTCACATGGTTCTATTTATACACACACACATAGACATCCAAGTGCATGTTCAATGGCAGTTTAAACCAAACGAACAAAGACAAACTGAAAGAGAATATTTAAAATGTTATGACACCATTGTTCTGCAGGAAACCCCACGTGACATTAGTGAACTAAAGCGTCCTTGCACAGGTGTCCTCCAAATAAAGTACCAGAACAATACAAAAAGGGTCAAACAGAAACATCTCACAGCACATATATTCACAATAATAATGATACTAACACAAGGTGCTGTGTAGGTGTGCTATTACCAGGGTGATGTTTGTGTGTACAAAGAATAACACACTTAACAAGTACTTAACAAAGTACCTTCTGCACAGTGAGAGAGCTGTGAAAAATGAGGGGGGCTGGAAGGAATTGCTGGTAATCTTTGCGTGAGTCCATCTTTATTATCTTGGTCAATGGACAGAAGTGGATCCTGGGTAAAAATACCCAAGCCTGCTTCTCATCAATGTGATGCTCTTATCTGACATTTGAAATACATTCAGCAGGATGAGCGAGTCCATAATATATGGAGCCAGGGCTGTGATAAGTCTACTGAATTTATACTGTAACTGTATCAGAGGCCTTTTGTGGTTAAACCTTTCTTGATCTTCTCAGGAACAAGACATTATAATCATTCAAACTGCCTGTAAATTAAAGTGGAAATTCTTTTAGTTTTCTTTTTCCTTTACTGATAAAACATAGTAAAACAAAGGTGTTTATGGTGTTAAAGTATACGCTGCTATGTATACGCTGTAGACAGTAAATGTGTCAGTCTATAGAGAGAAATACAATTATTTATTTATAGTTTTTTTTTTTTTTTTATAAACAACTTTTTCATGGTACAATGTACATGTACAAAATAACAGAATGAAATGGGGTCTGAACTGGAAAGTGAAAGGGTTAATACATAACAACCATCTTCACCTTTAAAGCGCAACAGATATCAATCCAGCACAGAGAGGAGACAAGGGAGAACATTAGCTGTGTTTCAGAGCAACAAGGTGAGAAATTGCAGTTCATGGTCTACAATAGTTCCACTCCAGTGAGCTATTGATTTTGTCCCCAATTTTTCTAAGGCTCAGGACGCTCTGCAGCCTTTGGTGGCACTCTTTGGTTCCCCTCTGGGGTGCAGGATGAAAGGATGCCGCCACTGAACAAGTAACTCAAATGTGTGGTGAATCGTTCAGGGAAACACCTCCAGAGCTGTCCTTGTTTTTACACTGAGACAATAGTCTTCTTCATTTGCTGCCACATGTCTAAACTGCTTAGGGATGCGAACATTTGCTTTGAGTCAGTGAAGTGCAAAAAGACGTAGACGAGGTCTTGAAAACAAATATGACTTGAGGGAGAAAAATGAAAAATGCAGTAAGTGCACCTTGTTTATTCACACACACATCAGGGAGAGCTAGTGACATGCAAGGAAAAGTAAAGCAAGCGAAGCCGAGGACAGACTGGGGTTAGTCACCTCACACGCTAACATGTCACAACACATGAGCCAGGAAACATTCAGTATCAGAAGTACTTAAGCTGCCTGAATGTTAAAACACTTAGAAGTAGTTTTTAAGATGTCAATAGTTTATATAATGTACCTAAAATTGATCTTCCTCATTAAAATGTAACTAAAGGCAGCAAGGCACTTGTTGCCAGGCTTCAGTATTATTCTTGGGTCACTCTGTTGAATGCCACACATGAATGCTCTGGTGCTATCATGACAATAATCTGCCTAATACCCAAGAGTTATGATAGTATTTCTCCATATATGTTATCATATTCCTCAAACTTACTGCTTCCTTCGATTCTTTTTAAAGTAATTGAACAACTGCTTTAGTTGCCAACTGTTACTGAAAAGAAACTGAAAACACACTTGTATCACAAAAGTGGAAGCAGTGAAAAAAAAAAATATTTTAATTTTATGGTGGTTTCATATTTCAGCCATATTACCAACAGATATTCAATGCACCAAAAGTCAAATAATTAAAAGTAAATTTACAGTGTACATGTAAATGTAAAAAGGTAATGTTCTCAGTTTGGTTTGTCCGTCTCATTTCCAAAACCAATCCCTTTGACATCCTGAATCCGTTAGCTTGTTCATGTACACTGAACAATCATGACAAGCTGTTACAAATTAAAATAACCTGATTTCATATCGTATTAGAGGCTCTGTACAGGTTTTCAATGCTAGTTTAACTGTTAGGATCAATCACAAATTAACAGACATGATCATCGGTTTTGCAGTGCTACACAGATACAAGCAGCAGAATGGCAGCCACAGCGGTGAGGGCATTAAGGGAGCAGGCAGGCAGACGGACGGGCGGCAGATAAAGAGGACTCTATTAGTCTCGGCTCATTGTGCCACTCTGATTTCTTTCTACTTCCTAATTGGCTGGCTTCTGTAGGCTTGGAGGCCATATTTCAGTTTAAAGGGAAAACCTCTGTGGGTCACAGGAATAAAGGGGCCCATTTGACAGGTCAGCAGGCTGATGTCTACAGCATAGTCTTGGGTCAAAGGTCAAACTAACATCAAGATAGACCGTGGCAGTGTGGGTCAGCTCCTACACTGGAGAGCCCAATAAGTAAGTCGGCAGACTGACTGGAATGTTGTATCTCAGCATTTCTAACTTAGATATTTTAGAGAAGTTATGATCATTGCCAGTAGCATCCACTGTAAGAAATAACTAAATGAATCTCTGCAAGACCCAAGGTGCTGATAAGCTGTCTACTTTTTCATTTGATTACTCTAATTATAAATATTTGATTCGCAGCTAAATTATTTTGCAGGTGAGAACATTTTTTATTACTTGCAAGGAATTTCGAGAAAGAGAAGATCATTTCAAATAAACCATTGGTTTTACTCTTTATTCTAACTGGAGTAAAGCAAGAAAAAAATAACTAAAGTAATCCAATTATGAGTAATCCATGAAATGGAGTAGTCGGATGGCTTAAGTATAACTGACAACAGACTTTAGGAGGGATTTCGTTTGTACAACAGATCACATTGGAATCAGCACCCTCCTAACTCAATTAGCATTAACGTTCACCTCCAGGAGATGAGTAGTCTAAAAACATGAAATTCACTATCCACGTTTGTGCACGCACATGTACATGTGCACAGACACACAGACGCAGGACAGTCTGCCTGGCACCAGACAGCAGTGCACGGCTAAATGAGATGTGTGAGAGCCCCCTGCTGCCAAGAGACGAACAGGAAGAAGAAACAAACCCTCTCTAATGGAGACATGACATGCTCGCTGGGGCGGAAACTCAAACAAACGATTAATGGGCCATGGAGACTTCAGTACAGCAGCAAAATACCCTCCACTGCTCCCCCCCTCTGTACTCCCTCTCTCTAGCTGTGCCCCATGTTGGCCGAGGGGGTCTGACACTTCAAGACCCAGGCCTCTATCCGGAGGCGACATATTTCTGCTGTTCCTCACCCCATTTCTACTGAGATCCCTGAACTGAGTTAAGTGGACACCACAACGTCAATATCATGAACATCTCATGCACCATCCGAGAGTGATTTAGTGAAAGAGAGACCCACCCCTGCATGTTTATCTGTTGTTATTCATTTTAAAGTAGACATGAAGGCATTTGTAAGTATTTTACAGTTATGGTAGGCAAATATACAACTTATCCAGTTATGAGCTGGATTGCACGACAGTTTCAAGGAGCTCTTCCAATAAAGAGCAGCCCAGCTCTGTTCCCAGTGCAGTCAGTAACCCAACAATGGTGGCACAGCAAGTGACACAAGGCCTTAGGAAATATAGAGAGCAAAGTCCACACAGAGGTTCACCCCCCACTGCTCAACCACCCTCAAAGGTTCCCATGTGAAACAGTTTCTGGGCAAAAGTAGAAGGCAGTACTAGTAGTACAGTGGAAAAAATAAAACTACTATAATGGGATGGAAATTGTTTAAGCATGTGGATTTGACTTTCACAGCTGTGGATTTGTAACTTCATTTGATTCATATCTCTTTCCAGGGATATTTTGACATTTTTAACTGAATTAGTTGTATTTCATCACAAATTCAGTTCATGGCTGGTAAAAGATAAAGGAACAGCTAAAGCGCTGGGATAAGAACAGAAACTCATAGAGTGGGGGGGGGGCTTCCATTCTCACGAGGCCATGAAGTTTCCTCCAGTCAAGTAGCCGGTGCTGTCTCCGTCTTTGTCTTCTCTTCCATCTCCTCGTAAGCACCGGCTCAGCAAAGAGTAGTGAAAAGAGTGGGGAAGAAGGGAAGCCCCTTACGTTCATGTGTTTTGATTAGCAGGTAATGATCTTTGATCTAATGCGCTGACTGGGAAAGTGCGGCTCCCATTGAAATCCGGTGGATGCTTGGCTGACCTGGAGCCAGTGTCACTTCTCGTTAGGGCCTGCAGCTCCATGACCTCCCCATTGCCAGTCCCAGCCCCCGTCTTCGCAGCATGAGCACCCTGCGTAATGATATCAATAGCAGCAGGGGTGCAATGAATACAAATCCGCGTGCAGAATGTTTGGACAAGAATTCGCTCCCAGCTCTCCCTCCTCCTGCCACCCCACTCACCAACGTCCAACCTCTATCCCCCACACAAAGGGCTAGGTTAGGCCGTAATCTGGATGGTTGATTTCCCACAAAATTGTTAGCTCCTGCAAAGAAAAAATACCACTGCTGATTGGCTACAACTGTATATGTTTTATAAAATACTGGTACTCTAGGTGTTTTTCCATCCCTGTCATGAAGGTTTATTACACTGGGTTTAAAAATCAGCGTGTGAAAATGTTTGTAATTGCACTGAATTGTTTAAATGTATTCATGCATGTAACTAAAATCATCCAAGCTGCAAAATATATGATAATGACATGCTTAATTGAAAGAATACAGTTGTCTATTTGCATGAAATAGGGCAGTTCCCAAAAACCCTCAATTAGAAATGTTGTTTGTTTCACACAGTGTAATGTGAGGCATATTTTCACTATGATACCAAAAATGTTATTATTATCTGTATGTTAGAGGACTCTGTGCAGCTAAACAGCATTTTATTACTGTATATTATACTACAGTATTATACTGTATATATGCAACTGGGTGGAAAAGGAAATTACAACAAGTTTTGTGACCAGGCACGCAGTCATTCTCTATCAAACACTGTGTCCAGTGTTGGACCTGACATGGCAGCCACCTGATTTCCGTCTCTGGTATTGACACAGCCGTTTAAAGCAGCCTGGCAACCAGTGGCCATAACAAAGGTATGTTCATGAAACAAGCCAACAAGAGCCAATGTTAAATCTGGAAGGAAATAACTAATGCGTTTCTCTTCTGAATTAACAAGACTGGAAAAGCTATAAAAGCCCCTCTATGAGACCTGTTTATTATCAATCACTGAGGCACAATGCACTCACACTGTGAACATGCAGGCATGTGCTGTAGCCATGTGCCTCACTGCAAGGATTGCATGCCATGTGCACATGCCCCGTGCACACAGTCCTCTCTTCTTCACTTGCCTGATTCATTACTGCTGTTTATTTCCAAAAAGTTCTTGGTTAAATGG
The DNA here is from genome assembly GCA_034779795.1 of Ctenopoma multispine. Classification (NCBI taxonomy): domain Eukaryota; kingdom Metazoa; phylum Chordata; class Actinopteri; order Anabantiformes; family Anabantidae; genus Ctenopoma; species Ctenopoma multispine. The sequence goes on from JAUYWH010000004.1 coordinate 8,686,661, forward strand.
TTCAATGTTCAATTTGCTGTGAAATGCAGCAATATTAAAAACCAAGTCCAAGGTGCCTCAGTTTTTTTCAGCAGTCACTGTACAAGACAACATAAAAGTTTTAATTCAAATTGCAAAAAGTCCTTTTAGGCAAGAACTTTTATCATACTTGTGATCCCTATAGATTGCTTACTGGTATGTTTGGATATGTGTAAGAAATTACAAAAAAATTAACATGAATATAAGTTGTCAACTATTTCCTTTAGCGACACAAGACACTGATCATGCAAGCAGGACACTCCTTCAGCACTCTTTAATTACAGCGGTGTTTAGATCATCTTGTAAGACACATTTATCATGAGCCGTGTGTGTCTCAATATCTGAGGCATGTGCTTTGGCACAGTTTGACAGGAGGTTTGTAGCTTGTGGTCTGTCATCACTGAGGATGACACTGTTTGAAATCTGTTAATTGTAAGCACACAAGTGTGCATGCTGTCAATCTGTGGTGCAACAGGCAAATGAATAACTTCTTGCAGGAAGTGAGGCTTGCTGTAAGTCTGACTCCCTTCACTCCTTTCCTAATATGCTCTGTGTGAAAATCCGTTTGCACATTAGCATTTTGTGAGAGATTAGATTTTGCATTAATGTTTCTTTAATATTACAGGTTAAAATTTTAATAAGGTTTGCCTGATTTCTGAAAGGTTCAGATTCAGATCTATATTTAAGAGCACAGATCTGTCAAATGTGGGCCGTGTTGAATATTTTATCATGTAATGTAGTCACCAGCATGACATTTACAACAGTGTGAGAAGTCCCATCTCTGCTGACTCAACACTCAAGGCTTCTTTGTATGAAAAGCTTTTTCTTCAAGAACATCTCAAATGCATTAGCATTAATATGACTAGAGGAAATTAAATCTTTATGTGTACACAATGAAGATTTCTGGGGTCACAGATCTTTAGTCAGATGGTGTCTTGATTCCGTTTACAGCTACTGCATTATTGCACTTTTGACTTTTTTTAAGTATTGTTGTTATTGTATATGCAATAGTGACAATATACTCATCACATCCAGATTATTTTCTCATAACAACATGTCCTTCTAATGTTTGATAATGTAATAAAAAGTGAAATGGCATCTAACTACATCCAGACTAAATGAGAGGAAAGATTAAGATAAATAGCTACATCTGGCTCTCTCTTGAAACTCTAAAGGAAGTCAAGATAACCAAGGAGGGTCTGGTTATTCATCACCATCCAGACATGTGCCTGTATACAACTGTAACAGCTTAGAAAAACAGACACAGACAGATGGAAATTCACCAGCCATGTACACTCAAAAGCGGCACCTGACTTTGGACCCTCTTCAAAAATAACATATGCATAGAGTTTTACTGTAGAGTAGGAAAGCAATGGATTGACAGGTAAACCAGGCGGGCACCTGGTTAATGTCACCTATCATCTAGACCCTTAGTGCCCCACACATCCCCTTGCATCCCTCTCTCTTTTTTCTACTCTCTTTTTCTCAAGGGAGCAACTTTTCTTGCAGATTTTGACTGACATAAACCCCAGAGCTTTAGACCCCAAACAGAATTCACTGCAGACCCCAGGCTGCTTGTCTTCTGTCTGCTTCATCTATCTCTTTTTTCCACGATTTCCATCCCCTTAACCAACGTTCTCTTTGTTCTTGCAGTCGATCGATGCACCATAACTCAGCTGGCCTCTGGTGTTTGATGTCTGAGCTCTGGATATCATTTCATTTTTTTGTTGAACCAGTGAACCACAATGATAATACAATGTCTCATGAGCACAGGCGTGCACACATGCACACACAATGACACACAAATACACACAAATACACACAAATACACCCAAAAACATAAAAATCTTATTGTCAAAAGAAAATTTTAAATATTTTTGTATTACATTCGATTTTTTAATCAGTTAAAGTTTTGTATGTAATGATTTATTCACTGTGTGTATGAAACGTTAGAAAAAATATACTCTACATGACTACATGACATGCTACAAAGGGGCAGTGGTGGAAATGCAGAGGTCTTATTGGTATCTATATTTGGTTTCCCATGTTCTTATGGAGCAACATGCTGCGTTGTTCTCATAAAACCACGATTGGTTATAACATATTAAAACAATTTTATGAATATCCCTGTTGTGGTCATTTAAAATGCATCAAAGTGTTTAATTATTTATTTTTTTATTTTTTTTATATATTTTTTTCACTAATTACTTTTATTTACCATATTTTATTGTCTTTTGTCTCATTAAAGTAAAAGGTGAATGGCAGTATGTGTCTGCTGAGAGAGTGTTGCTAATGCAGAAAGTAGTAATGAACTTTATCCAAGCAACAGTGTTGTTCTGTCCTAATCACAAAAAGAGAAACCTGTTAGCCAAACAATAGGAGCTCGGTTGTGAGCAGGAATCAGCTCACAAGAAAAAAATGTTTCTGCCAAAGCCACTGAAGAAACTGCATCAAGTAGAGAGCTGCAATCGTAAATAATGATAAATGTCAAACTGTTCGTACTGTAGGGTTTTGAGGTGTCAAAAATTTGTTTTAGAGCATTTGAAAGACTGACACAGCAATATACACTAACTACACCATTTGCCTCTGAATATAAATGACTTCAAAGCAGTTACAATCACATTTCTTCTATGCCAAAAGCCATTAACCTAACAATTATGTAGTCTACAAGGTGCAATTTGATAGAAATCAATAATCTATGAAACTCCTACCTCAGCTCCATTGCCTTAAAGCAGGCAGACTTACCAAACCATTGCAGTGAGAGATCTGATTTGACCTATCATGTCATGAGATAGAGGAGTGTGTTCAGGTGCAATGAGCTGGGAGGGAGTGCAGTTGTCATGTTCCCTAACGTGTAGCAGGATGTATTGCTGGCAGAAGCCGCAGGGGAGATCCAGAGTGTCTCCTAAACACTCACAGCCTCATGAAAGAATGATGTTTGATTACCTGCAGGAGATGAGCTACGCGGGTCCTCCAGAATCACAGGATAGCGCTTTAGCTGCACTGCTGAAGATGACCAAAAAAAGAACGACGGAGAAAATCCATCTTTGTCCTATTGTTATTTAAATTTTTCCTAGAATCAGCTTGAAAATGAGACCACACAAGTAAATGAACTCAGTATCAGTAAGTAATATTAAACTGATTTATGTATTAGTTCACATTTTCACATTTTTTATTTGTACACTTTTGACTACATTATTTTTCGTGTTTCAAGAAACAAATTTGACCCTCACACGTTTGTGTTATATATGTAAACCAGCAAAAAAAATGACCAACAATTAAAAACTGTTTTGCAATTCAACTAGGTACTATTGTAATCAGCAACGTCTGCAGATCATTCATGTAGCTATACATAAATATGAATGCCCGTTAATGAAACTATTAATGCTACACCAATATTTACTTTAACAAACCTTATAACTTTCACCACCTGTTAACACTGTTACCTTTCACTGAGTTTATATCTAAAAACACAATCAAGTCATGGTTTCTTTATGTATCATTCAGTGTCGAGCATGAAAACAAGGTCCAGATGGCTTGGGGGCCCCATCAGTTTTTCTCCACTAGCCACTCTGCTTATCGGCAAGTTCACTTCACTTCAAGGAACCACTGACAGCTCTGTTAATTAGCACTTTTAGCCTTTTTTCTACACTAAGAAATTTGTTTCTGTATAGACTCTTGTCTGCTTCTTTAGCTTGTTGGGTTGCATTTTTTGTCTGTTGTCTAAATTTCTATAAAATGTCAAATCAGACGACACTGACAGACATTGTCTCATACATAATAGCATATTTCTCTGTTTCAAGTCAAAATTGAATGGCCAGGTTTCTTTAAAATGTACAGACTGAAATAATATAAAAGTGCAATTACAAGTAAAGAAATCAGAGTTGAGAACTGATTATTCACTTTTCTGAGGATAAAAAATTCTCTCTCTCTTTCACAACATTCAGTAACATTTGTGTAAGGTTGTTTTGTAGATGTAAATTAAAATGTTCATTATATCCAGATGTTTGTTGTCATCTCCACAATAAAAAAATGGATAAAATGACAAACCTATGGCAATATTTTGCAGCACAGTTTTCATTTTGACCTCTTTTATTTATTGTCAGAATCAGTACAGACAATAAGAAGCTAAGGCTGGTTTATTATAAACCCATCATCTCCTCATTATCATCACCACTGGCATCATCTGCACAGCACCATAGAACAAAAGATCGAAAATCAGACAGACTTCTTTGTCTGCACCATAAAACACAGTTTACAGCACAGCGGCATCAGTTTGGGGTCATTCCTGGGCCCTTGGCCTCTACCCTCAGCGGAACTGAGTTCCTGACCTGTTGGTCATTTGTCCGAAGCGCAGGTTGGACACTGGACAGCCTGCAGAGGAGGAAAATCAGCCCAGAGCTTTGATCTGTTCTTGCCATGGATTGGGAGTAATGAAAGTGCCCCTGCTAAATTACAGTGGGGTTCAAAAGACAAAGAAATAATCATGTCCACCAGTTAGAGATATAAGTCTTCCTCTCTAATTAAATAAAAAAGACTGCTGACAGATCAATGGAAATGCAGTTGTCACAACAATCCAGTAAAAATACTACATTAAACTGGTATAAATCAAACTCATGTCCTGTTAACTGAACTAAAAAATCAATTAAAGAATGTTGAAAATCATTGGTGATTTCATTAGTGATGGTGTTTTCTGTGATTTTTTGTTGTTGTTAATGAGGAATGGTTTAGTTCACTAACACTCTATCAGATCTTCTTGAGTGAATGACCCTAAAATAATTTGGTCATTTATATAAAAGATAAATAAAAAGAGCTTGTCGTGGATCTAATCCTCTTGTGTGTTTCAAGTGGTTTGTTGGAGGCGGGACAAAGGGTGTTGATTAATAGTCACTTGGCCTATAGGGCTGGCTGAGGTTTCTCCAGAAGGTCACGTCCTGTCTCGCCCCTGTCCACTGCACACTTCCCCAACATATCCGGGGTCTCGCCCCTCTGAACTAGCAGATGAACACGCCAAGTACACTAATTCTGTACCCCCTCGGCGCCATGCTGCAGAGGTGTACAGGGCCTTGCGTGCCATCCAGGGTCTAGTGTGAGGGGGAGGGGAGGAAACTGGAGGGAGAGAGTTGAGAAAATAGTTTTCAACCAATCACAACCCACAGTTCTCCTTATGGAAAATGTTACAGCACATCACCTCCCCCCTCTGCAGTGACTGTAACTGTAATTTTAGGTTATTCTTTCTTTCACATTTATGTTACTGAACCCACCAGATGTGAAGTATAAAACCTGTTAGCTCCACACCTGGCTGCATTCGACTCCTACAACCACTTAACTGGACACAATGCTTATGCAAAGTAGCTGCCACTTTTCAAAGTTGCTACAATATTGTTAGGTTTAGGTGATCCCTCATGAACGGCTCTTTAAACAAAGTCATCCACACAGGTCAGATTGTACGATCATTTCAAACCACTTACGAACATCCAGAAGTCAACCATGATGGGAGGCCCAGAGTAACCTGCCCAGTTTCAGGCGTCTCTGTTCAACCTTGGACAATGGCTATAGCTCCATCTTTTGGTTGCTAAATCAAGTGCAGCAATAAATGAGGATATGAAAAAAGGCCTTTTCTTTGAGCTGACACTAAACAAAACTGTAATAATAGATTGCTATGGTACAAACCAAATAAGACATATTTAAAATATGAAAGTAAAGCAAAGTGTAGCAATAGTGTTATTTAATATTAGAACGTTAACGTTGTTGAATTATGTTCAACGGTTATGTATCAAAAGGTTTTATTGGCAAGAAGAATTAAACTGAGTACTTGTATGCATGGGGCTAGAAATATTTAAAAGATTCTTTTTTTGCCTTTTTGACACTGTTGACAAGTTAGTTATAATTTCTAATAGCACACCAAAACACATATGTTTGTATGTACAGATCAAGTGTTTTACTCTAAATGAATGTGTTTTAAATTATTGTTCATCACCATGAATAAAATTAAAATGTGGTACAAAAACTCCTCAGAGCCGTACAACATTAAACGTAAGTCATTAAAAAGTGAAAATAACAGAATGTGCTCACATTTTGTAAAGCATCCTGAAAAATATACTAAGACTAAATAAAATAACTGTTTGCATGGTGAGCTTCTCAAGAGCTCTGTCTTAACCAGTGTTGTCATCTTGTTATCCATGGTTTGTCTTAAGCGTTCTACTACTTCAGTATCCAGTGATTATTTAGATTTTCTGTGTTTCTCTGATCCTGGAGAAGACAAATGAAGTGCGTAGCCACAGAGAGACAGAGCGCTCTCAGACGGTGAAAAGAGAGTCTGGGAAAACATTCCTTAGACAAGGAAAGGAGAGAAGGGTTAAGAATAATGGAAAGATGTAGTAATAGCATTTTTCGAAGCGCTCAGATGTAAAATATCAAATGAAATGTTGTAGTGCCGTTATCTAAGTTAAAATAAATGAAAGATCAATTAATATATAATAATTCATGTATGTTTTAAGTTTTTAACTTTCACTATAGCAGTTCAAATCCATGAACTAACACTGATCGCTTTTGCAGACGATCAGACGTTTGACATCATACATAATCACACTTACACTGAATGTGCATATCTAAATAAGAACAGGAATTTTTGTCTTTACTTTACACTGAAATCCCATTAACCCAAAGGTATTGGCATGACATTGTCAAAGCAAAACACAACTTGCTCTTAGTGTTCATTAATAATAAAAAACAGAAGAAAAAAGAGAGATAGGTAAATCTTGTTTAAATTACAAAACAAACAATACAGAACTGTGTTTAGCGTGAAGTTGACTTGATTTATGTAAGGAGTGGTGGAGTATAAGAGGAAATGTGGTAGAAAGACATGTATTCAAAGTGCTTGGTAAGGCCAAGGGTCACTTTAGGAAGCTGGGGTTGGATCTGTGCCAGAGAGGGGAGGAAGGTGTTGACTAGATGCAAACGAGTTGGCCCCATCGAGGAGCGACAGTGAAGCTGATAACCCACTTTCCACCCACACAGAGAGGACCTCTTTATAAGGCCTTTCTGCAGGAGCCACAGGCACCTGAATATCCCCAAAATAACCCCTCGCTGAATCCAGTGGGCTCCATGCCAACATGTTTCCCCTTTACCACACGATCACCTACCTTTGTGTTCTTACTTGTTCATATAAACTAACTGAGTGCAGCTTATCTTAATTGTGGATTCATTGCACAGATTAGAAAACTATTTTGTTTTATAGCTGGATTTTTCTGGATAACGTTTTCTCTCTCTCTCTCCCTCTCTATCTCTCTGTCAAGAGACTTATGTATATTTAACCAGCTTTACTAGAAATACATGTTCAGTCCAGTGTTGGGAACGGGTTCATTTTTCCAGTTACAATAACTATACAGTGTAATGAAAATGGGAAAGACTGTAGGAAAATGTTCAGGATAACAAAAAAAGAAAAAGAGATGCAAAACAGTAAGAAGTGGACCTTTGCGTGCTGACTGAATTTCACTTTCATGGCCCACAGGCAAGCGGCAGAAACACTGTCTTGCAGTTTGCTTTAGATGTAATAGCCCCTGCTGAAAAGCTGCTTTCCTTTCTCAGAAGGTGCATCCAGATTTATAGCTTGACAGAAGCAACAGATCATAGCAGAGACACAGCTCTCTGGCAATGAAAGATGTTCTCTACATTATAATTGGCAGGTGGTGGTTTCAGTCAGCATGTTTTTCTTTGTTTAATCAGAAAGAGTAAAACTGCATACTTGAAAATTTAAGATGGAGATTGACAATGAAAACGCACTATATTTATGTCACATATGAGTAAATCACTTTCAGATTCACAGGACATCGCTGACACATTAACATCATCATTACTGTGTGGTCAATTAGTTGCTTCAACCCTATTATGCTGGGTAAGTTCTTAGAAGAAAATAAATATAAGACAAAGTAGCAGATAGTGTAGTGTGTTGAAAAGTATATTTTCAGTCACAGCGGGTTTATATTTTAACTGCCATTTCTGAATTTCAGCTCGTCGCACCTCATCATAGAAATTTCAAAGTTTCAGATCGATGTGATCATTTTCTCAAGCTGGTTCCCATTCAGTTTACTGTGAATGGCCTACAGCCAACACAACCCCAACAGACATTTCTATTTCTAATTAGGAAGTTACTGGCAGGCCGAGCAACTACAGTCCTTCCCTTGTGATCAAGCAAATTTAAGGTTTCTTTTAAGTGTCTGCATGACAGGTTGTTCCAAACATCTTCATGAGCTGCCTGTTTCCAAAACAAAACCACAGCACTGTAATTACAATATGACAATAAACTAGGCTAACCAGCATTTGACCCAACAACATCTCAGCTCCACCCAGTCTGAAAGAGCAGCGCTGTGGACCTTTATAAATAAAACAACAAAAGAAAATCACATTGATGGTTTTCAACCGTTAATGAGTTGTCAGCAGTTTTCTACATTGGGGAAAGAAACTGCTCAGGCGGGAGCAGCTAATGTCAGTCATGTTGGCCCTGTCATTCCTCAAGTGGCCTTTTGCATCGTAAGCGATAGCCTGAGAAAGGAAAACAATCTTATCATCCAAGATGCGTATACAGAGAGGAGAGGAGAGGAGAGGAGAGGAGAGGAGAGGAGAGGAGAGGAGAGGAGAGGAGAGGAGAGGAGAGGAG
>JAUYWH010000004.1:8695437-8717307 GCA_034779795.1 Ctenopoma multispine
AGAGGAGAGGAGAGGAGAGGAGAGGAGAGGAGAGGAGAGGAGAGGAGAGGAGAGGAGAGGCAGACTGCGGGGATGGCTCCTCGGTACAGAATAAAACAGACACAACACACTCACACATATCTGCAAATAGATAATTGGTTTGCTAAGAGCAAAACAATGTGGAAATGTGTATTGCAAACCATGTGTTTTCCTCCATGTTTGAACAACCTCTTAACTTCTTAATGATTTAGGCCATTAATTACAAATAATGTACACAATCTATGTTGTTTCAAGCCATTACATTTAGATTTAATCTGTTCTTGTATAATATATTTCTTTCTATATTGGCATTCAATGGGAGTGGCAGAGAGTCTTACAGTACCTAGCTCTGCTCTGATTGGTCCCAGCCTTCAGTTTGATTTTGATCCAGCACCTGCAAGAGGAAAGGTTAGCTCACAAGCCAAGTTGTTAGAAAACACTTTGATACAATCGTAGTACCAACATGGAGGGAAGTGCATTCCCACACAGTACTAACATTTTCTAAAACCCTGTCAATCCTTGGGGCATAATTCACTGGATTTGCCTGACAAAACAAACAACAACAGTAATGCTGTAATATTTGTAATATATTTAAATTTCAGGTCTGCCAGTGTGCACAGTGGTCAGACGATTTCTCTCTACACATACACACAAGTAACTAAGGCCAAGCATTTATATCCCTCTGTCATGAGAACAGCAGTACTCTGATGCTCAGGCTCTTTGGCATATCTCAAGTCGATGCTGTGTCAGTCCTGGGAACCCTAAACAAAGATAAAGCTGCCATTTCTGACGACTGCAGAGCACTAGGGAGAGCTGGGACAGGGAGAGGGGCCATCAGATAGTCAACGAGGCTGAGGGGTGTTTTCACAGAGTACGGGATATGAGGTAAAGGCAGGCGGCCGTTCGGTATCTGTGCGTGGGGATTAACTGATATCACAGACAACATAACCTCCTTCACTCCGGCTTGCTCTGGTGCCAGATAGTTTGGGGACAGACAGCATAAATGCCCTATCTGGATGTTATTCTCCGCAAATAACCGAGTATGCTCAAGTGTGTATTTCAACAATCAGTTGTTATACAACACAGAAATGTCTGCTCCTGGCTATGGAACGAATGAATTAGTCATATAATAACAATATTAACTTGTTGCAAAATAATACATTCTTTTTACACAAATGTCAATAGAAAAAATACTAGAAATTTAGACAAAGTGTGTATACCCTGTGTGCCATATAAAATCTTTTGTTTGTGCTCACAAGTAGTTAAAGTCCACAAATTGTAAATGCATGTATATATAAAGTACCCACAGATTTAAAATGGCCGTGAATAATACATTGAATAATATAAGTTGTGATTATATTCATTTATAAAGTTACTATAATTAGAATTAGTACATGGGATTTACAGTGAAAACCGTAAATGTTAATTTACATTTATTTGAAGTTCACATAAAAAATATTACACTTCCCAACTCATTACAGTATATTACTGTATACTTTTAAGTGTTTATCTGCACTATATCTCTGCTATGTTCCTTTATTTTTACATTATGTAGTTTCACTTTTCTCTATGCCTTAGTGATAGTAAAGATTTAATAAATGTTAAAAGTATGGATACAGCTAAGGTCTTTATTGAACTATTCATAAACTTTATTTGATTTATTCTCTATGCAGACATGCTGATGTTTGCTGGTGTTTTATGAACGGATGTTATTTGGAAAATTGACCTGCTATGAAATGTGACAGTGTTCTGGTGTGTGTCCTGTGACAATCTCCATGGTGACTCTCCTGTGTTTGGACCAAAATACATTACCCACCTACCACCTATTTTCTTCCATCTTTAGCAGCGTTCACACAGATGACTGGGAGCCACAAATCTTCATGGAAGAGCTTTGGCCCACAAGTAACTGTAGCCATGAATAACCTATGATAGCGTGTACACATATCATCAAAAAAAGCACTGTAACCACATCCAGATGGACTGAGCCACTTATCTCCCTCACTTTTCAATGTGTAGTGCTGCTCTTTCGTCTGAAGCTGCTGTGCATGTGGTCATGTTTTGCACCTTCTCAACAGCTGGAGGGATGAGACAATTCTCCTGTGCTGGATGATCAACTGCTGTATCTTCTGCAGGAAATAAATTACATGATCATTTGACATGTGGCCAGAAAAAGCAATCGAAAGTGATGGTTCTCAGATGTGAGACAGTCAGTCGATCACAGAAGGCAGATTAACATAACTGTAGTATATTTAAAATAATTCTAAAGCCCAAAACTATTACAAAATATAATCTTATTACAGTAGTCTGCAGTGTATCTCAGTACATCACGTTTTGCCTAATTTGGTTTAACAAAATGTGTTGAATTAGGTTTACCGCTTGAATTCTAATCTACACTATTATTTGAAATGTTTTAATGTAATCTATCATAAATAATCTGCTTCTACCTTATGAATGGGACCAAACTTAAATGGTGCTGAGTTGAAGTGTGAAATGCTAGCTAGTGCAGCTTTTTCCCCGTTCCCAATCAGTTTAGTAAATCACAGTGTCAAAACTGTAAATTAAAAATGACAGTATAGAAGCTTATGCTACATAAGAACCACTGGCTTTTGTTGATGTACTCAGTTTTGAGGTTCACAGAAAACTCTCCCATTCGCGCCATCCACTGGAGCAAAACCAGGGAGCACATCCACATTCCACCACTAGGGAGAAACGACATATCAACACACATGAAGACCTAACACTGGGTACAAAAGCACATGAAAAAAGTTTTTTTCAAAACTTGTGGTCATCCTGACTTTCATTAAAATAGCAGCAAAATCTACAAAAGAGCAGCAAAAACACAGTCAGGCCACAGTTCCCCTGATGATACAGTATAACCCCAGTTAATAGAGCTGTATTATCATTCCATATGTAGCCAGAGTATCATTAATATAGACTTTTCCTTCAGACACAAGCGTCCTGCTTTTCAAAAATAGATACACAGAGACAGCACAAAGGGCTGCATTTGAAACTCAATCAACCAGAACTAATAATGTTTAGTGAAGTGATATCACACCCATTTGAAAGAAATCAAGCGCAGAATGCTTTTGAGCAGGTCACAGCGTAGGAAACATAGCGTGGATCTGTGAGTGTTTATCAGACTGTGCGGGTCTAATAGAAAGATGATATTGGTTACATTATGAGAAATGTAGGATTCTTTTGCGAGCTTCATGCAAAATGAAATGCTATATCTCCCTCTGCTGTCTATTCTCTTTAAACAACCGTTTCCAGGTCTCCTTATTCAATGGAATTCAAGTTTGGGAAATATGGATGTACAAGAAATGCACATGAAAGACACATTAACTGTACAAAGCTGCACATCACATCATCAGTACCCTTATGTGCGCTGTCTCACATCTGATTGCAAATGAAGACAGGACACAGATAACTTTCTCATTGACATTTGTATTTTTCTACAAGGCAATAATGTGTATAGACATATTTCAGGGCTGAAAATAATTTCAGCAGATTTACTCTGTCAAACACACACACAGAAAATTAACTGGATCATTCTTTCACATACTCAGTTCAGTAGGTAATGAGACCAAAAGCACATCTCTATAAATGCTCTCCTTAACTCTTTATCTTTCAATCCACCATCATACAAGATGCATTAATTTCCTGAAGTGAATTTGTGTTCATCGTTAAGTCACTCGTGGTGCCCTCCATCGCCACTCTCTGACAGAATCCTCCCTATGTGATTTTCCTCCATCTGTGTTCTTCTCACATTCTCTTCTTCATCTTGCCCTTCTTTTGACCGCCCCGTCCAAAACCTGACTTCTTCACTTCTCCGAGCCACTGCTTGTTCTTGGTGCGGAGCTTCTGCAGTCCTCCGCTCTGCAGAAACTGGTGCTTCTGGTTTTTCTTGCGCTGTTTCAGGATCTGCTCTCTCGTCTTCAGCTCTGAGCGCACCACGCGGCCACCGGGCGTCTGCTGTTGCCTCGCAGGGCTTTGGAAGTTAGGACCTCGCCGGCCACGTCCGCGACCTCAGTGACAGATGACAACGAAAGGAAGGTTACTTTTTGATAGTACATGCAGAATGAAATAAAACTGCATTTACACAGTATAAACTTATAACACTCAGAAATAAAAGTATTAATTACTGAGCCTCAAAGATTCTGGTCTTTATGCTAAGCTAAGATGAGCAGCATCTGACTATAGTCTTAAATTTATTAGACAAATGTGAGAGTGGAACAATATTCTTCAAATTTGTTACGTAACTCTCCAAATATCAGATCTAATTAAAGTTCTTTAGTGTTCAAGTTATGACTGATCATCTACCTCCAGCCAGTTTTCTTCTTCCTCCTCCTCCTCCTCCTCCTCTTCCTCCTCCCGCTGCTGCTTCTCCATCTGAGCCGGATCCTGCATCCTCAACCTTGTATTTTTTCTTCCACTCCTCATAACTGACATGTTGTTAAGGTCAGACGAGAGAGAAAAGGAGCACAAACAAGAGTAACAGCAAAAAAAAAATACACAAATGTGTTTTGTTTGGAAAGATACAAGTTCTTCCTGTTCTTCTTGTTGCTGATGACCTGACCACCATCTGTTCTGATCTTTTTCTTATGGTCTTCTTTTCCGGTTTCTGTCACAAAGCGCTTTCGCTTACGGTCCCTACAAATGAGACACCAAATTGTGATATGAAACGGCAAAATCAGATCAGAAGCAGTGTAAAAAAAAAAAAAAAAAAAGTGAATTTTACCATTTCATAATTTTTTTGTGCCGATTGAACTGATTTCCTTCGTCTCCCATCAGGTCCAGAACAGCTGAGGACGCCTGCTCTTCAAACGCGCTGGCCTCTCCACTGAGACTCAATCTAACAGCACATAGAACATGAGTCACAGACACAGATTATACATTTTAATCATTACTTGTGTATTTTTTTGCCTGCTTATTAAAAGGTGTGCGTGGCTCACCCTCTCTCAGAGTTGAAGTCTTTGGGTCTGTATGGGATGTAATATTCCTCATCTTTACCCGTCTGCCTGCTTTTCTTATTGTTTTGCTGTTCTTCCCCAGCCTCTTGTAGGCCTTTCCTCTTTCCACCTACCACTTTGGAGAACACCCCCTGGTGGAAACATGAAGACTTGCATGTCATAAACTTATAGGTTTATACACATATTTAATCTTTATGTGATCTCAATTGTGTCGGTTTGTTTCTGTTCCTCACCTTAGGAAACAGCTAAATTAATATGTTTGGTTGGAAAAAACAAAATCCTCCTTACCTTTAGATCGCCTTCTTCATTGGCTGCAGCGAGTGCAGATTCATCAGCAGTGACGGCGGAGCTGGCAGGTTGGTGCAGACAGCGCTCTGTAGCCAGGTCGCGTCGCTGCTTGTTGAATTTGTCCACCAACCGTGTGTCCTTGGAGCGTTTGGTCCGCATCACCTCACTCGCTGGTGTCTTACTATTTGAGTTTATTTCAAAAATAGTCTACAAAAAGGCAAAAGAGGGGTTTATTTATGTTAACACAGCAGGACATTAGCAGGGAACGGCACCACTGTAAGATTTGTGCGTCTAACTCACTGATTTAGATTTGTAGCCCTTGATGGCATCGACTATTTGAAGGCGGTCCAGTTCCATCTTTTCCAAACCTGACCCTAAAACAAGATGCAATTTAATGCTGTTACAGCAACTTCTCAGCATAACCATGAGAATTTTCTTCACTAAACTAAACTGACCTAGTAATGGATGGACAGCCATGCTGAACAGTTCTGTGTTTTTCACCCGTCTGATGGACTCTGCTGAGGGATTTGGTCGAGACTTAAGATACTGTTTATAGGCATTCTCTGAAACACGATGTAGGTTTTGTAAGTCCAGGGAACTTTCATGGGACGCGATCAGATGTGACCCTTCGTCATCCAGGATACTCTGAGGGACCCTGCCATACACCCCATCAGAATCTGGAGAAGAGCAGAAAGTGATAAACAGCCCACATAAGGATAAAGGATACTTGTGTAGATGTGTAGTTCAGTTCAAGAACTGGCTGTCATTACACACAAGTCTACCTTGTGTGTGATCAGGTGTGGCGAGCTGAACAGGCCTTCCCAGGAAGAGGTGAAGGTCATAGACAAAAGCCATCTCATCCGGACAAACCAAACTATAGGCTGTACCACTGCGACCTGCACGAGCCACGCGTCCTGATGGGAAAAGACAAGTGACGATCAATGGCCAGATAATCATCACATATATATACATAATCACTTTATCCCCTTAATAAAACAAATGGTGTCTGTGAAGACTCTGGACATTGAGTCAGGGCAACAAGAAAAAAAATCTAGTTGCCAGGACTCAACTTACAGATAAAACACATGGTGCTTAAGCCACATACCAACTCTGTGCAAGAAAAGCTTGGCCTTGGCAGGGAAGTTGTAGTTGATGACGTTGTCCAGCAGGGGGATGTCTATACCACGAGCAGCAACATCGGTTACAATAAGCACCATGGCTTTTCGGTGCACAAACTTCCCAATGTTGATCTTTCTTGCAGTCTGATCAAGGGCACTGTATATGTAGGCACAGTCGATGCCTTCTGAAGAAAGCAGCTGGAGATTAAAATAAAAAAAAGTTAACAAGTTAACATTAAAAACAAACGCTTTTAATTACAATCTTGATCGAACTGGATTTACTGAGAATGTGTGAGGTTTCACTAAGGACAAATACGGACACACACACACACACACAAATACAACCGAGTTAATAAGCTGGTTGTGTCTCACCTCCTTGAGATACTCTACATGGTGTTTGGTGGCTGCAAAAACCACTGTCTGCTCCTGAGGCTTCGCCACGTTCCTTAGGAGATGAAGTAGCATTGCCGGTTTGTCGTCCACACGCAGATGAAAAAATGACAGCTGACGGAAGAGAGGAGAACTTAAAACATTGTCATAGAATTGGACAGATTTGTCACATATCTTCAGTGGAAGTTACACAATTCAGCACTTCTGTTACCAAAATTTATTATAATGTATCTTTTTTTTAAACCATAAAAGAATATGTTCCCTTCATAAAACTAAAAAATCATTAGCACTTTATTGCCATATTTTGATTTTATGTCATGTTTTATAGGTCAAGTCCTCTCTTTACCTTGATCTGGTCACTCAGCTTGGAATCCACATCCAAACGAATGAGCACCGGTTCTGTCAGCCCTGGAAATAAATGTTTTTATTTAGTGAACCTGGTTCTTAAACACAGATGTGATGACACAGAGCAGGATCTCTTTAATCACAATGGACAAATGAAGAGAACCAACACACAAAACATAGAAATGAATAAGACTAAGAAAAAATGTAAAATAACTAAGCAAGACGTTTGATTTTACCAGCTCTGGCAAACTCCACCAGCAGTTTGGGCAGTGTGGCAGAGAATAACAGTGTCTGTCGGGTGTCTGGCAACCTCCTGATGATTTCCTGAAGCTGTTCAGCAAAACCCATTTCAAACAACCTGAGCACAGAAGAAACTTGAATAAATTAACACACAAATGAACCCAAGCTACAAAAACATTTAAACGCACAAATTCATTTCTCACCTGTCAGCCTCATCAAACACCACATATTCCACATTACGCAACTTCAGGTTCATCTCCTTGACAACGTGCATGAGACGACCAGGGGTACCAATGATTCTGGAGGAAGATTTCAGAAATCAGGATTTTCACATTACGGCACACGAGTTGGGAAGAAATGACATTTACCTGTTGGTACTCACATGTCAGGGTTTTCATGAAGAGCTGCAAACTGATCGTCCATTCTGGGAAAGAGCAGAGGTCATTGTAGAATTAAAGAACAGGTGTAGAGATTTCAGATTAAAACAACTCTATGGAGAAGCCACACACCTGTCTCCACCAAGAATCAAGGCAGTCTTGAGGCCGGTGAATTTTCCCAACTGTAATACCACAACACAATGAATAAAAAAAGAAAAATACAACACTGAATAACAGTTACAGAAAAAACACAGCCTATTAACAGCATATAAATTCTAACTCAAAAATAGTTACATAGCTACAACTTGAACAAGCACAATAAACACTCATCAGTCTAATAATCTGACCTCTTTTGTGAACTTTAAGGTTTGAAGGGCCAACTCTCTGGTGGGGGTCAGGATCAGGGCCCTGGCTCCTGTTTGGGCTTGAGGGGCCTTCAGCTTTTCAAACATGGGCACCAGGAAGGCAGCTGTCTTACCACTGCCAGTCCTAGCCATGGCTACAACATCTTTACCATCCAAAATCACTGGAATTGTCTGCAACGGGCAAGAGAAAGATTGGGCATGAAATATTCTGAGTATAGCAGAGGAAATGTTTGATTGTTTGTTCATGAAGTGGTACTGATGTACCTTTCTTTGGATTGGAGTCGGGACTTTGTAACCCTTCTTCATGACCCCTTTGTACACAGGATAACTGAGACCTGAAATCATACGTACAGTAATATAGTCAAGGTTACGTCTGCAGAAATAGTAGATCAGACTATTTTCAACACAAATCAATATACTGTGTACTGCTAAGCATTACCCATGGACTGAAAGCCTCCAGACTTCTTTTTCTTCTTGTTTTGGGCTCTGACCAGTGCTCTGGTGTCAGGCTCCACATCCGACAGACAGTCTGATGAGGCAGGGAACCGTGGCAGTTTTCTTCCTGGCTGTGAATGAGAAAACACAATGATAGGTTGTTACAAACAGAACAGAGATATCACTCTTTTTAAGAGATGCTCAATATTTATTTAGTGACAATAAAGCAGCAAGAAGAGAGTTTTTGTATTATTTTTTCCTTATGTTCAAAATCATTATTTTAGGATGAACCCACTGACACTGATCATCTAGTTTCAATCGAGGGCTCCCAAATGATGATCAAAATGATTGCAAATTGTTTTATAATTGTGTTATTTTATTTTTGCTTTAAAGTACCTACAAACTAAAATATATGTTTAATGCAATATTGACAAGATATTTGAGATGTATGTACAGAGGTGTTTAAGTACACAAACTCAATACTCAAGTATTGCACTTGCACTTTGCAAGTACTTGCCCAGAGAAATACTCCTACTACTCCTACTACAAGTAGAACTACTAAGGTACGTGCCCTAAACTACAAACTAACCTAAACTACAGAAATAAATGTACCCCATAAGAAAACAGTGTATTTGAAAGCATGTAGAATTTGATGCTGTTGATTACATAAATGACTTGTTTGACAAATTCTCAGAGGTTATAAGATTGGACTAAAATGAGCTGTTAGTAACAGCAGGTTAACCCACAGATACTACACCAGCATTTTATTAATATATAATATTTTTTATAATAATCTAATGCTGCAAAAAGTAATTGGTAACTAATGTTAAAATAAATGTAGTGGGGTAATAGTAACATAAATAAGACACTCCAGTACCTCAAAGGTGTACTTAAGTACAGTACGTGAGTAAATATACTCAAATAAAGTTACTTAACACCTCTGTGTACGTATGGGTCCATATGTGCACCCCCAGTACTAACTGCAATGTTATAGACAAAATGACTGATCAGCAAACAAATCAATTGTTGGTGACTGTCCTAGTTATAATTCCCTGTAACATATGTTAGAACATTGAAACAACTAACAATCCACAATAACCTATATTTGTGAAGTAAAAGTATTTTCAGGGGGCATCCGGATTTGAACCGGAGACCTCTTGATCTGCAGTCAAATGCTCTACCACTGAGCTATACCCCCGCCTGGACCTCCGCATTGATGAAGACGTCTGTGTGAGAAACCTTACACAACTACAAGACATCTGTAAACTGACTAATCTTAATGCCTAACCAAATATCTAACCAAATATCCAATAGATGAAAAGAAGGAGAAGCTGATGAGTGTTGAAGTTGTTTTAAATGATTGTTTCTTACAGAATCATCGTCCTTAATTTCAGCAGCCAGCTCAAAGTCTCCGCTGTCAGAGTCAGCCTCCGGCTCTCTGTTGGCTGTGTGCCTCTTCTTCTTCGTCAGTTTCTTCTTTCTTTGGGCCATCCTGTCGCTTTAATGCTCTTTTATCCTGGCGTCGGAAATTTTAATATATAGAATATGAACTAGAAACGACTAATGGCATCTCAGCACACAACAACAAGGTGGGCAGACATGTTGAAAACACGTGTGAGCTGTTTCTTCTTCTTCCTCTTCCGTTTTCTTTGCCTGCTGGTTTGTTAAGTAAAGCTCAACACCACCACCTACTGCAGCGGCGTCTAAATTACATTTAAAAATAACCAGGTCATTAATGTACAGTTTCTGTTATCTGTGACCTCTTATTACGCCTAATAACTTAGTTTCTGATGTAAGAATGTATTAATTACTGACAGAGGATGCACACTGGATGAACTGCACTCCAAAGCCAATAAAGCAGCAGCTAAATCTAACCATGTAACAACATTTTGCACATCTCAAACTGCAAATTAATATAATTAATTAATAAGAGAAGGTTGATATTTTCTTAGAAATCTATAATCCTCAGTGAACAGGAAGCAGCACTAATCTGTAAAAGACAATTCAAATTTGCAGATTTACGGTCGTTTAGCTTCATCTATACAAAAAAAAGCACTTAACCCATGTGTTACTCATTTGCAAAAGTGGAGTGACATCCATCTTAACATTTCTTCATCCATCTAAATGTGGTTATCAACTTATTGTACAAATAGAGCTAAAATGTTTTATGCTAATGTTTTTTACGACACATCCACATAGTCCACGGTCCAACACTACACTTAACATTTTTTTAAAGCCTTTGTTACAAGAAATCAGTGGTGAAGATAAAGTTTCTTTATGAGCTGAGTGTCCTACTTCTTAAGCTAAATAAATATTGGTACGTAGGCTACTTTTGTAATGTTTTGAATGAGCGGAAGATCTTTAGTTGCAGTATTTTGATAGTGTGATATTGCTGCTTTTATTTTACTTAAATAAAAGCAGCAATATCAGAAACCGAATGGTAATTGCTCGTCTTGCCTTTTGTAAGTTGCTTTGTATAAAAGAGTCTGCCAAGTAAAGTAAAGTAAAAATAAAAGATCTGTATGCTTCCTCCGTCCTTAGAGACCATGTTGATTTTGTTTTTTGTCACCTTTGAACCAATAATCAAACTGACAACAGAAAATTTAAAATTGCAAAATGCAGAGACGATCAAAGTCTAGTAAAAGCAAATAACATGATAGAAATGAAATACATTAATTTGATTCTAGCTTTATTGACTCATTTATCAACCATTATGCATTGCACAAAATCACATTGTTCACATCATGCACTATTGATGTGACAAGGGGACTGAATGGTTTTGTGGTCATAACTGAGTAAGAAATACACATGGCTCGCAGTTCCAGTCATATACTGTCGTGCAAATTCATATTAAGATTATAAGGTGGAGCATGCTGCAGGGATAATCACAGTTATTAATCTGAGGAAAATATTAAAGGTGTAAGTTGAATATAGCTCAGCTTCTAGAAACTGGCTAAAAGCTATCCTTTAGGTACAGTTGTACACATAAATAAGAAAAAGAAAGACTAATATGCTTTTGTTGTGGTGACTATATATTTATATAACTCCTAAAACCTATGGGGCAATGCAAAACAATCAGTGCATTTCTTTCTGTTACATAACTTCTTATGAACTGACTGCATAGGACATTTTGGTAGGGAAGCCTACCCATCCATGCAATAACTGTCACACTTCTGCTAGTGGAAATATGGAACAAGATTTCTCCCACAAAAAAACAGATTTTAGTCTACTGCACAAACAACAACAATTAAACTTAGCGACAGAAGTTTTAGCATACATTATACACTCTACTCATTTTAGAAATTTGTCCTTAAATTATGTATTTCTTACCCATATACTGAACTATTATAAGTAACTTAGATCAAATCTCTATTTGGAAATTCTTTGTCCAATAATATCATGTCATTGTTGATGACATAACAAAACAGAGCTTTTCCTCCATTCATAAATATTGCTCTGCCAAAGCTATGTAATATCCTCACTTGTCAGCCTTGGATTAAAATTAATCTTACACAACCAGCCAAATCTGTAAGGGGATCAAATATGCGATCAAATGTGAGTTTCCTACTTGTATTCTTATTTTGTTTTAGCCTAAAATGGTTTCCAATAACTATTGCCTTCACCTCTTCTGCACATTGATTATTTGGCAAATGCAAATGTAAGTGATATATCCTTAAAGTGTTTTTATTAAAACATGAAAATAGCCACTTGGGACACCAGGAAACCCCACTGAAACAGAGCATTTTTATGAGCCAGTATTTAAAAAGCTTTTTATAAAAAACCTTTTGGGCTTATGGGAATGCACTGGTTTTATTAGGTGTATCATTAATGTAAGTCAATATATAAAAGTGTGGATTTGTGGTTGGAAAAAAGTGGTAATTATGCACATTTTATACTGGTCGGTATGTCTTTAGCTTACAGGACGTTTTGCATTTGCTCATAACCTTCAGTTGTTTATAACCAGCCACAGTTTAATTTTTAAATCACCCAGTGGAAATGTGTCCTTTGGATGATAACACTGACACCAATATGGCAGCCAAAACATGTACAGCACTGTTTGAAGTCAGTGGGCTGATGTACAGTAAATAAGTCAACACCATGGCAACAGCCTGGAGCTAATGCCATTCATATTCTCTCACAGAGCCTGGTTGAGATGGCTTGAAGCCAAATCTGTTCAGAGAGCTGAGTGGGATGCAGGGTTTACACGCAGGCAATAGGTGCAGCACGCCACCTATAGCATTTTCTTTTGTTCTTAAAGGTGAATTAAGTGGTAAAGCCTGAAGGGATTAAGATATGAAGCTGGCAGCGATTGGAAGGTTGTAGCGGTTTCATCTTGGCATCCTGATAAACAGGGTGTTGGCATCAGTGCAGTATCAGGTCAGCCTCCAGAGCTCCTGGCAGTTTCTGAACTCTCAATTTCTCCTCAGTGTCAAGCTTTCATTTGAAAACATTCTCAAGAATCACTGGTTCATCTTCATCTCCACAAGAGTCTGGCTCAGCTAATCTATTTTATTATGCACGAGGCAGAGCTTTAAATGTTTATCTTAATACGTATTGACTGACTGCATGTAAAAGAAAATAAAAAGAGTGGCATGTTTGTAGCCCCACCTTTACAAATGTCCTGTCACTGATTTCACAAAGTACAGAGATAAGATATATAAGTGACAAACATAAACAGATCTATGAGGATTTATTTCTATGTTGGCCAAGCTAAGCTGCTTCCTCATCTATAGGAGACGTACAGCGAAGTGTCTTGATCTCTTGAAAATCTGTAGTATAAGTTGAGTCAATGATGCTTTTTTACACAGTACACAGATACCAAACAGTCAGTGACTAAATGGGCATTGAATGAAAGTCATTAGGGAGACAGATGTCAACATGTTCCAGGTTGGATTTTTATAAAAAAAAGTTTTCCTGTTTTCCAGAGTGTGTGTGGAGCAGATGCTGCCTCTAAGCCTTGGAGATTGAAGGGAATGTTTAAATTAAGAGATTATTGAGCTGATGGTTTGGAAAGCTAAGCCTTTAAATGGGGGTAGCAGTTAAATATTCTTCCACCCTATCTGTGTCGATTTAATTGTTTATCAACCGCTCTTTAAAAGGCTGGCTGTGGGTTCAGTGGACCTTTTAAAAATAGTCCAAACATCCAATTAATATGTGCTGCAGCATATCAGGCAGGCAAGTCCCTCCAGCAAGCCTTTTAATGCAGGCTTGATTTTCCATGCCAGACAATGTACATCCAAGGGGCAAATTAATCTCAGAAATCTGATAACCATTCATCAAAAAGTTTCAAATGGCTACAGAGAGAATACAAAGAAAATATCAGCTCTGGACTTGCAATTGTCTGCATCCTATAAGTCACTATGTTCTAAATGTTAAATTGGAAATCTACTGTGAAAACCAGTGCTGTGAAACATGTTTCAACACTAAGAGACAAGCCACCATTCACGGTCCAAACTCAGACCTCTGTGGGGATTTCAAAAATATAAGAAACAAAACTTACTCAGTGAGAATGTGTATTAATTCAATTGAATTAAATCTTACTTATGTAGCAGAATTTGCCTTTGTGCATCATGCAGCTGTATATTCCCTGATGAGGTAAACAGTAGGTCTTGGGGCAGTTCAAGTGAGGGTCACAGCCTGGTTTTGGGCTCACTGGGCTGACATGGCACTGTGAACAAGATAGTGCCACCCCTAGTGACAGCAGCAGATGGTGAGAGAGCCCCTGGCTTCACCCCCAGGCTCCTGGGCACAGAGACAGAGCGGCCATGCACAAAATACCCAGCTACTGATTGGACCATGCTTCTTAAGATGCAATGGGCTGATAAGATGCTGAGAGGAGCAAAGCTTACATGCTTGAGAAGTCCTATAATTATGTTAACCTGGTATTTACTGTGAACCTTCCTCTTGCTCATAATGGAATACAATTCAGTTTATTAGGTCAGTAAAAGCCTCGCTAACACATTTATTTTTTAAAAATCAATATTTTAACTTTTTTAATTTAAAATTTTCAAATGTCAATTAGACACATTTTTATATTTTATTTTTTCACAAAATACATGGATCAAAAATGCAAAGCCAATAAATCACGTTTTAAAATAAATATACTCTTTCTTACACTGTAAATAATATGTTCTATGAATCCATGCAGTAAATCAGCATGCTGAAAACTGGATATATGAAAAGCATATAAAAATGCTGGAAATCACAAAGCTAAAAGGGCAATAAAGCAAAATTCAGAAGTGCTTACATTTTCACAACTCAAGCTAAGCCTTTTCCTGAGACGTAGCCTTTGCTGTATAAGGAGAATCTAGCTTTGCAGTCTCTTTAGTGTAAAACTGCAGAGGCACATACATCCGGTCTAACTTTCAATTACTTGATATTCGGGGTGCTAAAAGGCAGTCTCCAGCAGTTAATCTTACTGCTAGTGCCAGCAGTAAGGCGATAATCATGCAACATGTGACAAAGGCACAAAAACTGCCCCTAAGGGGAAATGAAAGAGACTCCTGGGGACGTCTCCAACCAGCCAAACTGATGGGTCTCTCAAAGTGAAATCTCAAACCTCACTTTTGTTTTCATTTAGCCGTAAGTATCCTGCAGAAAATCTTTCTATGTTGTTGAGTATTGTGGTCAAACATTGCTGGATTACTGCTCATTTATACTGCAGAGAACCCTCTGGGCTGTGGTTAATACACAAGACTTAAAGGCCATTTCCAGTTTCATCTTCTCTATACTTTTATGGGAGGTTTATATGTGATGGCAGTTGTCCAAAATTAAACCCCACAGAGCAGAATTAACTTTTAATGTACTTCCTCCTCACATCCTTGTTTTTCTTTTTTGTCGTTGCTTGCACTCCCTCAGGCTCACTGCTTCGTCTGGTGTCTTAATTGCAATTTCATCAAGAATTTAAAGCCAAGTAGCCTTCCCTATTCTTGTCACTGTCACTCCAGACTACCCTCCACAAGCGACTTCAAGGGTATTTAAAGCAGTCATTGTCTGTCAAATAGATAAGTCAGGAGCAGCTTGGGAAAGACTCACTTTCATTATTGTAGCAATGCCGGACCTCCTCTTCCCCCTCCGAATCTACCCTTCTCTCACTCTCTCTTTCATGGTTTTATCACTCAAAGGCTCAAGCAGCTCAGCAGAATATAAATGAATAAGAGCTGTATGAAGTAGAAAGAAGGAAAAGGTTGAGACAAAAATTGTATGTGCACATCAACACTGTGACTGTTACAAAGACTGACGATTTTAATATTACACACAACGAAGGATAGATGTATCATCCCTGTCCACACAATTGAGAAGTGTGCAATGTAATGTCGCTTTTAAAACACGTAAGAGAAGACTTTTATTGTGTAAAGAACTGATGCAAAAAGCAAAGATTTCAAATTTTGGTAAATAAAAGATTGAATGTCTGTATGGCTAATGTGGAGCTGGTTAACAGCCAGTTAGCTTAGCACAAAGACTGGTAGCAGAGGGCAATGGCCTCATGCAAACACACACACACACACACACTCACTCACACACAACTGTCCACATGACCCCTTCTACCTACCATATGCTTCACAGAGATAGCACACACTTCGGGCACTTCTTTTCTCTCGCTCTGTTTTTTCTTTCACACACAAGCAATGACTCATGAATAAAAACACAGAGGAGGAGAGACAAAGTCACACACAGCTGCACACACTTACAAATAAAAAGGGGCACATGTATGTGTATGTGTGCAGAACCTCAACAAAAAGATGCCTGACATGAACGAGAGCACTAATGAATAAATAGTTTATCTGTGTTGCACTGTAATCACAACATATGTGGAAAAATCTGCACTTGCCTGTGTAAATATGTCTTAATATGACAACGATCATTGGCAGCCATCTATCAGGCCTGACCATATGTTGCTTTGGGTGGGGAGGGAATGAGGGCTTACTGCAAAGCCTGCCTTATCCTCTGGCATTACAGTCTCTAAGAAAGGATTTACTCTTTAATTCTTGATTAGATAGAATTTTCTCCCCAGTGTGCAAGCACGGTGATACGCTAACCTGCCCTGTTGGGAATGTGTGTGTGTTTGTGTGTGTGTGTGTTTACTGTATATGTATTTTGGTATTGATCCCAGTCTGAGACACATATGCACACATACTGATATACTCATCAACCTGCCTCCCTGGTGTGCCATCCCATTTAGCACCGAGGCTTTTAACACATTGTGATACGGCTATAATTAGAAGCGATGTATTATCAATCAGGAATTAATCCTGACTGATGTTTTTGCCCCAACTGGAAAAGGACCACACTCACTGCTACATTGTTTGTTTTCATTTGTTTTCAGTGATGAGAGCAGGTGGTTGTTTCCCTTTTCTCCTATAGCAGGTGACATGAGAGGATATTTTTCCCTTCTTGTTATGAAGCCACTTTTTCCACCAGCTTCTCAGAACAAGTGGAGACCACTGAAGAAGACATTCATTTGTTCAGCCTCTTCACTAATTTCTTCCTCATCTCTTTTCCTGACTGGATGCTGAGTTGACTGACTGCCTGGATGGTTGGCTCCCTCTCTCACTGGACTCTCACTGGCAGTTCACTCACACGCTGCGTGAGCTTCGCTGGAGCTGGGGTAGAGAGAGATAGTCGGGCTGCTCAGGCTTTGGCAAGTGGGATCTCTGCTAGATTTTTCTCTCTGTCTGTTTTGTTGGTCTGTTAGATGAGAGCAGAGGGAATCTCTGACTTTCTCCCTTTCAGCACTGACTACTGACCATTCCTAGTGTGCTGCATCCATGACTTTACATACCTGGCTTGTGTATGGGCTTGGATTTATCTTGGTTTGGACTCTCTGCTTGATACAAGGTGAGTAGGTTGTAGTTTAGGACTAAAATGTATGAAGAATTTTATAGGCTATATGTGTGCATGTGCATCTGTGTCTTTTTGTGTGTGCATATGCATGAGAAGAATTGTACACATGTGTCAGGCAACAAAACTAAGAGATAGCAATAATCAGCACTTATCCATCAACCTTTTGCAAACAAAGAAAATAATATATAAATGTACAGGTAAACCAGTAACATGTTCATCATATACTACATTACATAAAAACTATAGAAATACAGTAAAAGTATTGTCATCCATAGTGCTGTGGAAAAGTAATTGCCCCTTCCTGATATTTTCTTTGCATGTTTGACTTAAATGAATCATATCGCTAAACAAATTTAAATTTTACACAAAGATAACCAGAATAAATACAAAATGAAGATGATTTTGATGATTTCATCTATTAAGTGAAACTGTCTAAACTTGCCTGGCCCTGTGTGGAAAAAGTAATTGCCCCCACCCCCTGCTAAATCATAAGTGAACTGTGAATAACCACATTTTTTGAAAAGCTGATTTTAATTTCACTTGCCACATCCAGACCTGATTACTGCCAGGTCTGTTGAATCAAGAAATCACTTAAAAAGAAGCTGTCTGACAAAGTGAAGTACAATGAAAAAGCAACACATCATGTCGGGGAGATTGGGCAAAAAATGGCATACATGGGAGAGATACAAGGCGAAAGCCAGTGCTGACCAAAAAGAACACGAAGGCTCATCACATTTGCCAAAAATATTTTATCCCCAAGACCTCTGGGTAAATATTCTGTGGAATGATGAGACAAAAGTTGGAAGGTCAAATTCCTATTACATCTGGTGTAAAACTAACACAGCATTTCATAAAAGGATCATCAGACCAAAATGGTGGTAGTAGTGTGATGGTTTGGGGCTGCTTCAGGACCTGGACGACTTGACATAATTCATAGAACCATGTATTCTGCGCTCTACCAAACAATCAAGCTCATGCACACTTGGGTTATGTAGCAGGACATTGATTTGAAACACACCAGTCCACCTCTGAATGGCTAAAAAACTAAATTAAGATTTTGCAGTGGCCTTGTTAAAGTCTCAGCTTAAATCCATTTGAGATGCTGTGGCACTGCCTTTTAAATGACTGCTCATGCTCAAAATCCCTTCAATGTGGCAGAAATAAAACAATCCTGCAAAGAAGAGTGGGACAAAATTCCTCCACAGTGATGGGAAAGACTCACTGCCAGTTATTAGGTTTAGGGGGCAATTACTTTTTCACATAGGTTTGGACAGCTTTTGTTCCTTTGAAATGAAATCATTATTTAAAAACAGCATTTTGTATTTACTCCTTATATTTTTGTGTAATATTAAAGTTAGTTTGATGATCTGAATTATTTAAGTATGACAAACATACAAAAACAAATCAGGAAGAGGGCAAATGTTTTTTTACAGCATTGTATTTATTGTTACTTTAATATTTGCTACTAGCCCATCAACAGTACATATCACATTAATATAATGAACGACCATGTTGAAAGGTCAGTCCAGTATATATGCCTTTGCTCTGCACATAATTAATGTGGGAGTTTGAATCTATACCACGTAACAATAGGCAATACCCATAGGTGACAATCTAAATTTCCCTACAGAATAATAATCATTGACCTGACTCGGCTTGGCTGTAACATTTGTTTCAGTGGGGGACAAAGGAAGTGGGGTGATGTGTACTGAGATGTTGCTTTGCTGATTCTGTATCTTAGTGTTTGATCTCAGATCACCTCTGATACCAACTCTAGACCAGAGGGTCAACTGAGGTCCAGGGCAGATTAATGATATGCTGTTTATCAATAAGGCAAAATCCAGAAGAGGCCACAAATAACTGCCCACAATTAAAACTACAATGCATTTTGAACTGTAGGAGATTACAGTATTCAAGGTAGAGCTGTTTAAATAAATTTTATATGTAAATAAATATTTCTGTAATTGCATGACAAGGATAAGACCTCTAGACACGAGAGATGTATAATAATCTGAATGGAATCCAACAAATGTCTAAAAACAAATCTAAACATTCAGAAATCTAGAACATTAAGGTTAATAATTAAACATTATTTACTAACCACTGGTATTATGTATTATATCATTGTTACGTACAGTAACCATCTTGCATTGAGAATTTGTATGCTGTGTGTTTATAGGGTCTTAAAAGCTTAAAACCATCTTTACATTGAAATTCAATTAATTTTACCAGCAAATGTGTATATTTACATAATTCTCAAAATTACATTCAGTTAATACATGTTTATACAGTCAGAGTTAATAAAAATGTGTAATGCATGCTGGGAGAGAAAACACAGTGTATATTAAGAATAAATTGTATTTTACCAAGTGAGCTGAGTGTCTTTCTAACATGTCCTCATTATGAAATCTCATATCGGGCAGCTTTTCAATATTTCATGAGATCGGTGTACCAACATCGCATCACAGTACATTATTAAATCAGGTTGTTTGCCAGATGTAAATGACCATTCAACTCCTTTTTCATTTCCACAGCCATTACCCAGCTCTAATGAAATACTCCAGTATTTATGAGAGCTTTCAATACATGGTGTATCATGCAGGGGGATATGACACATGTCCTAAAGGTTGACATGTGCTCTCTGTCCCTGTGAGGCTTTACATTGATTCCAGCAGATTTCTAAAGTGATTTTTGTAAGAGCATTTGCCTGGGATTAGTTTGCTCCTGAAAGCTCCATCAGAGCTTTTGGTGGGCTATTTAACAGAGCAAAGGCAGCGAGAGGCTTGCGTCCACTCTCTGCCCTCGCACAGAGTCCACAGGGATGCACAGATAAAGAGAGAGGATTGGTTTCAGCCAAAGCTGATCTTCCATCTTGTGTGCGGGGGATTTTGGAGGTCAGGCATAGGTGTGTGAGGGGTCTGAATTCACGGACAATCCCTTTAAGCTCTGATGGATTTGTTCTGTTTAGGCTTAGCCTTACTTTCTTGAGAGAGTTAGACATTTGAGAAGTGAGTCAGTGGCATAGAAGAAGAGGGAACAAAAGATGAAAGAAATCCTTTGAGCTTATGATTTCTGTAAAGATGTGTTTTAAAATTCAATTGTATTGTAATGCAATGTGTGTCAGTGCTTCTTTTAGCAGGACAGAGACCAAACCTATTTTGGCCAACGATCATGTTAAGTGAGTCTATCATGTTGAGGCGTCCAATGAGAAGGAAAGTTGACAGCATAATCTAACTTCATGTTGATTTAGCCCCTCTCTGTGCTGTAGCTTCCACCACTTACAGGGTGCAGAGAGGTAGAGACATAGCTTTGAGATCAAGCTGGAGCTGGCAGGCGGACAGCTTGGGATGGGGTGTACAGTTGAGGCTGAGTCACCCTTAAGCACAAGCTTGAGGGAAGAGAAGAGAAGAGAAGAGAAGAGAAGAGAAGAGAAGAGAAGAGAAGAGAAGAGAAGAGAAGAGAAGAGAAGAGAAGAAAAATGTATTGGATTGGAAGTTAACATAATTTAGAAGGGGTGTTGTTTTGTTTGAGATATACTTCTCTTGAAATAATGAGCTCATTTGCACTTTTTATGTGCTCTGTAGCTTCAGGAAGGAGGGCCTATGATGCTGCAGTTTACATCTAATTTAGAAATCTTTAGCTCTAAGGTAACATCAACAACATTGCTACAAAGGTGGGTCGTGTCAGGTTTTACATCTACCAGCAGTCAGTTTTAAAACAGTCAGACCAAAAGTGTGGCAGTAAAACACAGCACACAAAATAATCTGAAAACAGGCATCATACATAAAGTTACTGAAAGATGAATGGTAGCGAGAGACCAATCAATCTTCTTTGTTGCAGTTTTTTTCTGTAGTGTATCCAGCATGTTCAAAATGCCCAGGCCCCGATTGTATGAAACACTTTTTTATGGAATATAATGATAGATTGGTGGGTATTAATTACAATATTGAAAACTTTGCTCTTCAAAAATCTTGAAATCATAATCATAATAATCATTCACCAGTGACCATCTTATAATTTCAGTCCTGATCTCTGCCTACAGTGCATGTGCAGGGGCAGAATATGTGTTTTAAAAAGCTCACACTTGATGCTGTTATGTCTTGGCATAATAGTGATTCTACTAAGGTGACCTCAATATGTTATTCCAAAGTAGCAGGGAATGTGCTGCTGCGTACGTATCCTAGTCCCTTCACACGAACGAGCTGGCAAACCATATTAAATTGAACCCTAACAAGTTGTCATGTCCCCTGTAGTCCAGGGACTGCAGTGCTATGGCTGCAACATCATCCAGGGCCAGAGGTACGTGGACGTGGGCTGCTCCAACCCAGAGGTCATCACCTGCACCCACTCACACAAAGGCTTCAAACACCGATTCTGCATTAAGACAGAGAGCAGTGAGTAAAGCTTCTCTTCTCTTCTCTTCTCTTCTCTTCTCTTCTCTTCTCTTCTCTTCTCTTCTCTTCTCTTCTCTTCTCTTCTC
>JAUYWH010000004.1:8718668-8751374 GCA_034779795.1 Ctenopoma multispine
CATGTTTGTGGCTGTAATGTGACAAAATGTGGAAAAGTTCAAGGGGGCCGGATACTTTCGCAAGCCACTGTATTTATATGGATTATAAATGATTGAGGTGCTAATCAACTGCAAGGAGGTGGTCGGAAAAACCTTACTGAAAATAATAATTGGAAAACTGTAAACTTAGCTGTAAGGATACAACACTCTAAACACCAGACACATTCTATGCAACAGTAAGCCTTATTCTTGAAGGAGTTAAAGTCTGTGTCCAATGCATTTTTATCACAGCCAGAATTCAGTGAACCTCTTGGCGATTTGCAGCTCTGACATAAGTGTGGATTTGGTTTTAGGTTTGACACAATTCACTGGAATGGTTAGATATCCTTTTTTTTTTATTTAGCAGACATATTTTTCAGTTCAACAAAAAGTATTACAGCTTTAGATTCTCCAAATTAGTCATAATTGTATGGCTATGTTTTATTCTTTATTGCCTACAAAATTTAGTATTGGTTGAAGGCTGCTGGTTTCTTGGCTGTTTGACTATATCCTGTGGCATGTGAAGAATGATCTCTTCCTCATTACACACTTGACTATTTGGTGCTTAGTTATGCCTTTTTTCTTGCTGAGCCACACACTAGCTTGTCACTCTTCTCTGGCTGGCTGTCTCTCTTTTCTGTCCTTCCAGCGGCCCTTGGTATCGTCTTGACCAGTGGTTGTGCTACCTCCAGACACTGCCAGCAACAAGAGCTGCCTGGGGTGCGCATCCACTGCTGTGACTCAGACCTGTGTAACAGCGCCCCCTCCTGGCATCTAAGCACACTCCACTTCATCCTTGCCCTGTTCTGCCTCTTGCTGCTGAGGATGTGATTGTGATATGAAGTCACCGTGGAGAACAACACTGGACTAAAGGGAGAAAGATTTTATTAGCAGCTCCCATGTTTTCTCTTATTTGCTTAAGTGTAGGACTGAAGAATGAGAGATTTTCTCACCGAGGTGTTGCTGGGGAGCACCTTGAAAATGTAGATGAGATTGTCACATTGTTAGCTTGGACTTCATGCCAAAGCAATGACAAAAAAATAAGTCTGTGAATATGTTTTATCAAATAGAATGATCAATCAGCTTGCAATCTTCAGTTCATATCCACTTACTCAAACATAGCTTGAAGTACATACTGTACACCCCTCAGCCACAACATTAAAACCACCTCACATCTCATGTAGACGCCGCAAAAACACACTGATGTCTATTTTATAAAGACTTAGATCCACTTATACCACAGGGCATAAATCCCTTTTCTCTGTTATGGAGTTCATTATCTTTCTCAAGATCAAATCTTTCTGTGTAATATGGTCTTTTAAGGTCACAGACTATTTACTTTACAAAATGAAAGATATTTTTTTAGTTTGTTGTACAAATCTCAAGGCTAAGCTTGGGAAAGCTGCATGTGGTTAATGTATGATTGTAATATTGTACAGTGAAAGCATGTAATGTTGTGAATTACTGTATTAAAATGTTTCATATTTTTGAAAAGTTTATCTTAATTTCTTGAACTTTTTATTCCAGCACTCCCTTAATTTAAATTCGAATGTGATTGAATTAAACTGTCTGGCTACTGGAGAATTTGTTCAGTTTATCACAAACTAAACCAAATAGAAAATAGCAGAACTGTCACTAAACAGAATAAAACTGAAATGTAACTATAACAACTGGGTTATAAGAAATATAAAGTACATATTGGAAGCTACTTACTTTATTCTGATCATTTTCATATAGACATTTCAAATGGTCTTTACTAGCACTAATCTAGTAACATGTACAATATGTACATTCAATGTTTTTGTTTAATGCAAATTGTGTGCCTAATAAAGACCTACATGTTTGTGCTTACAAAAGTGTATTAGCCTATATACACTGCTGGAGCACAAATTCTATCTGACAGTCTGAAACAAGGACATATTTTATATTTAATTTATGATCACATTTCAGAATCAATGTAGTATAGATCTACACAAGGTATTACAGATTACAGGTAAATTACAAGTAAAAGAGACTAAAAGAGTGGGCAATTTGATCCTAGGCCAAACACTCAGTCTTGTATCATGTTACCCAAGAGATGATGGATTTCATAATCTGATGCGATTAATTAGTAGTAGACACATAGAAGTAGAGTTCGTATGAATGCACCTGTGCAGGTGAGACTGCCTTTCATGAAGCAGACCAAACTATTGGTGCACACACCTCAGATCGCCGCATATGATGTCTTTTGTCCCACAAGCCCATTGTATACAGCGGAGGAAACCCTGTGCCGTGAGCAGCCATCTTGGATAGACAGATCATACTTGAGAGAGGATAACCTGCATATCTCTTCCGAACAACTCAAGAACACAGGGCTCAAAAGACGTAATTTCTGGTAAGGAGGAAAATTGGCTATACTTGAACAGACTCAAACACGCGTATGTAGTGTCTAATGAACGTGGAGACACTGCTATTTAAATTATGAAACAGTTGGAACAGTCCTGCTAACCCGTGTTTGCTAGGAGTCAGCCAGTTGGAAAGCTGACGAAGCTAGCTAACAGATGGCTAACACTTGATTGGTGTCTGTCGTTGGCTATCAAGAATAAGATATATTATCATTAAACCGATAGAAAATACCAATGAGTGCAAAGGTGGACTTGTTCAGTCATGACAATATATGAGCTGACAAAATAAATAAGCCACATAACTAGAGTAATCCAACCCTTGCAGCTAGCTATCAAGCGAACGAAGATGCTAAGACTGTCGCTAGCTCTTGTTAGTTTGGTATACGATGTCTTTTGTTATTGAAATGATGTTGAGGCCAGGTTAGTTTCCTAACTTATGTATACTAACTGAATTTCACTAAATCAACTGCCTTTGTTTTTCTAGAGGAAACCAACATCGCTTAGTGTTGTGATTTGTTGTAAAGAAACATCCATTGATGTCAGCAAACAGATCGCTAGCTAACGCAAACTTAGCTAGCTGTCAAAACAGCTAAGTGAGGACCGTGATATTTATCAGACACGATCATCTAGCCAGGTAACCAAGTGAATGTCAGGTTCTATCTATTTTTCTGCTTAGTCACGTTGCTAGATTTCTGTGTGCTAGCAGCAGAGAAGTAATAACACAGACGGTGAGTTGTACCGGTTGCTAACTAAGCTAGTCACCGTTGTCGGGGAGCAGGCGTGACGTTACAGTGTCAGGATAATGGGTTAACGTGAGGTTTGTTTGGATTTGTGTTTACTGACTTTTACTTCTGGTTTCCTGTACTGATGTGGTGACAATATAGCTTAAGGTCTGTTGTTTCACTTAAGATCACATGCCATGCTAACAACAGATGCATGTAAGTATATTAACAAAGAAGCATGCTACAAAGTAGACCTTTTATGTTTTAAGTGTTAAAGTCGCAGACTTATCCTTACCCAGCATAAACCGCTGCATCAGTTCTCTTTTTTGTGCCAGTTTTCACTTTGGATTTACAGGCTTGATCAGAAACATAGCAGTGTTTAATGTTTTGCGTTGCTATATTGTTGTGATGCTGTATGTTACGTGCATTTAAATTCATATGGACTGTGATGGTGTGCTCTCTCTTGCCTATAAATGCCAGTGGTGATGTCAGATGGTTTTAAGAATGGAAAGAGTCACAGTCAACATTTAACTAGTGGGCCTGAACATCAGAGACACTGTCTCCATATACTTGTCATGATTTTCTGATAGATTTGATCGAAGATACATGTATGTTATGTATTCTTGTGTGTATAAGTAGTGCCTGTTGTGAAGAGGAAAGTCTTTGACAGTGTTTCTCAGGAGAAAAGAAGTTCATTTTGTTGGGGAGTAACAAAGAAGTGCTGAGGCTGCAGTCTAGTCACATGGTCCTGACTTCTCTTCTTCTTGATGGATACTCATGGGGTTTATTTCTACATACTGACCAGAAAAGAGTATCACAACTGAGTCACATTTTCTGACTGCCTGGGGATACCTTCTGTAACAGTTTTAACTTCCAGAGCACTGCAGACATCACACTGTGGGTATAGAGGTATCACACAATGGCGGCATGTGACAGGGGTCAGCCCAGAGAAAGGACCTTTTAAAAGCTACACCTGGGTATTGAAGGCTAGTTATGTCTACTTGTATGTGACTTGTCCATGGTCTGTTTCAGTTTGAAATGCACACAAAGTGCAATTTCAATCATGTCAATCAAACTAAGTTGTTGCATGTTAAAAAATGAATACATTAAGTCACAGGAAGATTATATTAGTGGTCATCTTTAAAGTCAGCTTGAATAATATTGTAGACAGTATTGTGAGTCTAGTGTGCCCAATAATGTCAAATATAAAAATTGCCATTTTATAAACACTGTAGTTATGTTAGGTATTCAGATAGTGTATGATGACTTGCAGGGCACATTAAATATTATATTTGCAGATCCACCCAGTTAACTAGTTTGTGTAATTGTCAAATAGCTTGTCATTGTTTTTCTGTCAAACTTATAACATTCAGCAACTTCTGCTTTTATTAAGATATAGTTTTTTTTTCTTTAGAAAAATGTGTTATAAATGTGATTACCTTAGCAATGAAATTTAAAACAAATATTTGCATTAGTTACACCTGTATAGATGTAGCTCTTCTACTGTGTTTAATAGAAAATGTGATTACATTTCAGAGTTTAAGTATGAGTTTCAGTATTTTCTACTCAACAACTACTCCTGTGCTGTGTTGTGGGGGCTTAATAAGCTTTAAAAATACATAAATTTAGTTCAGATCATATTGTCTTCCCACCACCACCACTAATGCTGATAATGTTTCTGAATCCAGCCTTAGTGTTTTCATTTTAAAAAAAAAAGGTTAAACTTTGGCCTTACTTGACCTCAACCAGTTTTGTTCCAGATTAGTGTCTTTGATCAACTATATTTCATCCACTTGTGCTATTTCCTAGTGCTGCTTAAAGTCCATTGCGTTTATCAATTGATTTTTCATCTGTGTTTCAGTCCTATTCTTTTTATAGCATGCTTTTTTATTTTTCTGCTTGTTATTTTTTAGCTTCTCTTATCACACCCAATCCATTTTCCTTCTGGTTGTGTCAGCATTAATCTGGCCAGTCAAACAGGGTTACTGAACAGCAGAAGGAGAAGTATGAGCAAAACACCAGTACTGTGATCTGATGTGGCAGTGATTTCAGCTTCCAGGAACTGCTTTAACTGCATCATAGTTTTCACTGAGCTGTAGAACAAAGAGAAGCACTGGTTTAAGGCGGATCATCTACATAAGAATCACAGGCTTCAGAATTCAGGCCCTTGTTACATATGCCTGAATTATTTACTTCTTTACACAGTTATGATGTATAGCATCACCTCAGTACACAGTTACATAGTAGCTTTTCAATACCCCTAATGTCAGAAGATGGCATTGCAAAGTTAATTTTATGCTGAAATTGATGAGGCAAACTACTGAGCATGCTCAAAAACAAATTTTCCTTGACTGTTTAAACAGGTTTATTTAGGTGAATGTTCTTTTGATTAGTTGTAGTAGTGACCATTGTGTGGTTAAATTGGAAGACTTTTCCCTGGTTGTGAGTTGTGTGTGAGCAATGAAGTGTCACTGGGTATCAGATAGTTGTCAGTGCTATTTTTAGCTCTGATCCTATGATGCTGGAGGTGTTCTTGTGTACATGTAACTGCAATATTGTTTATGTTTAGATTGTTTCCTATTAAAAAAAATAGCCAATGTCCCTTTGACTGTGTCATTATGGGGAGAGACTGCAGTCTCTGTTGTGGTTACTGCTGAAGAGTTATGGACTGTCCACTGTGGAGCTCTCTTTATCCCTACATATTAAAAATGATCCATTGCCTCATTTCAGTGCTGGGGATGTAGCACAACTGGACATTACTGGATTGGGCTTCTTTATATTTGTTACAGGTAATGGTTTGGTTTATAGGTTAATATGCTGTGCAATTAAGATGCATTAGGGCGAACATTATGGGCTGTATTGCAGGTGTTGCCAGTCAGTGTCCGTGTTTTTCCATACCTCAGTAGCTGCTGAGATTTTAGTTTTTGTAGTCGGGCAGAGCTTTGTTTTTATTGAGTAGTAATTGCCAAGGTGCCACAATACTTCAATGTAATTTTCCCTCAGGCCAAGCGATCCTAGTTGTAGCATGTGAAAGGCAGAGGGAGTTACAGACCCTGAAATATTTTTATCACCAAAATGTGAAGCAGGCTGTAACTATGTAATCTCGCATCACCTCAGTTACTTTGTGTTAGGTTTTGATGTGGATAACCGCCAGTTAAATTGAGTAATATTGCATAAATAGACTAAACGGTGCATCCTGTTATATAATCTCTCTACTGTTAGTTTTCTTAATAGTTGGTACCCCTTAAAAAGTGAAATTTCCACATAGAAGGAATTAACTGCAACTAATATGCAGGTATCTTTTTATGATAAGAATGTATTTAGATTTTATAGCCCTCACAGTGTTATTGATCAGCAGACTAATGAAAGTACTTGGCTATGGCCTTTTTTTTTTTGCATTTATTTATTTAAACAGAAATATGAAGTGTGTGGGAAGTGCAGTCATAGCACCTCCTTGTCACCAACCAAATGAAAATTTATGTTTAGTTTCATTTTAGTTTTGTGAGCAGTCTTATGTCTCACATTACAGGAATTAAAGGATTTTAAGAATCCTTGGAAAAGAATCCTTTTATGGTTTTACTCGTGGCTGTACTACAACAGCTGATATTACTGTATTTATCAATAATTAATATTCTAACATGTTGTAACTCGACATTCACACAGTGAATACATTTTGTTAATTCAGATTTCTGCTTAAGTGTAGTATTGTTATTGCTGTACTTTAGCATGCATTAATGAAGGAACTGGGCTTCCTTCTGTTCAGATTATTATGGTTCTGTTGCTCTGATAGGATTAAGGCTTTGTACTGAACACTGACCCTTACATGACCACTTCAAGTGCAAGTGTGTACAGTACCTTTTGTACTGTATTTAGCTTAAATTCTAGTGTAATATGTTTTTTGTTTCTAACATTTAAACATGAACGCATTTGTTAATAAAACCTGTGTAGCATAAATGTTATTTATTTTATGAGTCAGATTTTCTAAAGCCAACGACTGTAGTAAGATAAAATAATTAAATTGTCCTTACTGACAATTTAAAATACACTGAACCTACCTTTTTTTTCTGTCTTTCAGAGCCACAATGGCCACCGCACCATACAACTACTCCTACATCTTCAAATACATCATTATTGGTAAGTGAGCAACACCAGGCAACCAGCAATGTGGAGGCTTTGTGTACACTCATGAATGGAATATGAAGCACTGGGTTCCTGGGCACAGACCAAAAAAAAGCCCACGAAAACTCCTATATAAGACCCTCAGACTCAAAGAAGAACATAACCCCAAATGAGGCAGT
This sequence comes from Ctenopoma multispine, assembly GCA_034779795.1. NCBI lineage: Eukaryota > Metazoa > Chordata > Actinopteri > Anabantiformes > Anabantidae > Ctenopoma > Ctenopoma multispine. Next base: position 8,726,091 of record JAUYWH010000004.1, read on the forward strand.
CACATGTTTGTGGTCATGTTTTTTCTATTTTAGGTTGTTGCATGTCTCGTTTTGTCATTTCCAGTTGTTTTAGGTCATTTTCTGACTAGGCTTTGTACTTCTGTCTCCTTTTGGACATTTTTCAGCAGAATACGAGGCCTCTAAGTAAATACATTGCTGCTTTTACTTGTGCATACATTTACAGGCGGACATATGAGTAAACACACACACCCACAGCTTTGGGCTATTTATCTCCTTCTTCTGTCAAACTTAAGCGGTTGTGTGAATGACTAAAAGAGCAGCGTGGAGAGATAATGACTTGCTACTTTACTTTTTGCTTATGCTTAACTAGAATAGTGACAGAGAGCTTTACTGTTTTGTTTTCCATTTTGTGTTGGAGTTCAGTACATTTTGTGATGCTTTTAGCCGATTAAACATAACAATGAATATCTTGCTGCTGTTAAGCGTGTCTCAGAATTTCTATGTGTGAATATCTTCTGAATACAAGATTAAGGCATTAAACAAGCCATTAGTGTCAAAATAATTATAAGCAAATACTGTAAACACATTACAGTAAAGACTACCTATCTCATCGCTCAAAATAAAATTTTAAGTAGTGTCAGTGACTGTCACAACAGGGCTGCAACATCATGCTTGGTAGCAACACTGTAGGCTTGAACTGAGAATTGTTATTGTTATTTCATTTCTTGATCTGTGTCACTTTTTCTTCACAGGGGACATGGGGGTAGGGAAGTCATGTTTGCTTCACCAGTTCACAGAAAAGAAATGTAAGTGCTGCCCTGATGTTGACTCTTTTTCATTTGCATGTGCCTCAGTGTATGTAAGGCTGCCAGGTTTAACTGGAGTGCCTAAATAGCTTTAGATTTCTTTTTATACTAGCGGAAGTCAGTGGCATAGAAGTGGAGTGTGAGCTCAACAGTGAGACACTCTTCTTCTGTGCGTGAGTCAGCTGCAGCATCCCATTACTATTCAGCTCTATTTTGTTTAGCGCTACTATTAACAAGCCAGATGCTGTGGTCCTCATTCACTCGTCCATGATCACATCCTGCATGCACACAGGGGTGATTTAGAAAAGATTTTCAATGTCAGTTTTAAAGAAATGTGCCACTTTCTGGGTGTTGATACTTTAAATTTAGATAACTGTTTGTATAATGACTCAAAAGACTGATTCATTATTGATGCACCTGCTGCTGACTTACAATGAAGATGAGGCTTGTGAGTGTAACAGAGTGCGCACATGTTCACAAAATGTACATTATGTTATTATTATTATTATTATGATCTAGGCATTAAAGAAAACCTCAAATTTTTTGACATACAAATCAAATGTAGAAGAATTCACAGCTGTCTCACTTTCTCTCCCAAGTCATGGCAGACTGCCCCCATACAATTGGTGTGGAGTTTGGTACAAGGATAATCGAAGTGAGTGGCCAGAAGATCAAGCTGCAGATTTGGGACACAGCAGGTCAAGAGCGCTTCAGGGCTGTCACCCGCTCCTACTACCGTGGAGCTGCAGGGGCACTCATGGTCTACGACATCACCAGGTACAGGATGGTTTTTAGTATGTTTTATCGTGTTTGGGGGTGATACAAAGTTGTTCCATGGTGTCCACTTTTAGGAGGAACAGGAAGTTAAATTAATGGAAACGCATCTGATAAGTGTAGGCCACCACCTCAGACTCCCTCCTGTACAAACATTTTGTACAGTTTGTCTTACAGCTTGTGTCTGACCTTCTTGCTCATACGTTTAGATGGTATCAGTGGTCTGCCAAATAAACACAGTCTAACGTGGAATGTCCACACCACACCCAACACCAGTAATTTCCCTTAACTGGAAAAATAAATGAATTGTTTACACAGCTGTTAATGTGGCTACTTGTGACTTCTGTGTTTGCTGTGAACATATAGCATATAATTCTGTATTTATATCCTGTAGTTAAAATGTATGTAATAATAAATATAATGTAAATTTTGCCAAAATGTTACAATGAAAAATGTAATACTACGCTGTCATTAGACGTTTGTTTTGTTACTGGTGGGTTGTTTTTACCTGTGGGAGTTACCAGCTATATATTTAAAATGTTCAAATAACCCTCAAATAATCCACAAATGTTTTGCTTTAATTTTTTGCACCTGCCTTATGATGTAGGAGTTTTCACATGTTATCTCATCCCTCCTTAGAGATGTCACAGTGTTGTTTGCTTGATGTTATGCAGGAGAAGCACGTACAACCACCTCAGCAGCTGGCTGACCGACGCTAGAAATCTCACCAACCCCAATACTGTAAGTACACAGATGAAGATTATTTGCTTTGCTTTTCTTCTTATTTAAGTTTTGTTTCTGTGTCATCTGTCTTAATTCTGTCACTTCTGCTGCATCATTTTCTCTTGTTTCCATCTTCCTTGAGCTGTTTGAAGCCATAGGGTCCTGCCCATTTCTTAAATTTAATTTCTTGGTAAATATGATTAGCTCTAAATCATACTGCTCTGTGTTCCTGAGATGTAAAAACAGGGTTATTTATATCAAGCTATGTTAATGTAGTTGTTGTTTTTTTTGCTTATTTTATATATTACAAGGACCACAAGACTTCAGTAGCATTTTACAGTGCTTATGTATGTATGTATGTTGTTCCCATGTGCAAAATCACTAGCAGTATTTTAACTTGAGGTGCTCTTTTGGTCATTGCTTCTTTTTGCTGTGCTAGGTATGTTGTTTTGACCTTCTGGGGGTGCAGTGATATTCCAGTCATGGCTCATCCCAAGGCTTGGGTGTACATTTTCCCGGGAAAAATTTTCCTTTTCCTTTAAACTGAGTTGAACCCATACTACTGTGTAACCAGTCAGGCTTTTTACCTGACCCTAACCAGAATTTTAGAAGAAATTCTTAAATAAAAAGGAAAACTGTGCCGTTGAGCTTGCAGCAGCTCCAGTGGAGAACAGTTCATCTAGTGCAACAAGGAAGTTCATTATAGTACATAAGTACATTACAGGTTTAATTGCATCACAGTTCCTTGGGGCACTGCATAGTGTGTTCACATGGTGAAGACAGGTTCCTCAGTGTGCCTCAATCAATCTTAACAGACAACTGAACAGTGCAGCAACTGCTTTAGGAGCAGTCTTCCTATACTGCTGAAGGTGAGCGAGGCGAGTTTCTCCCTGACTGACTGAACGACCTGATTGTGTCATTCTTTTTGACTGTATTGCCAGGTGATCATCCTTATAGGAAACAAAGCAGACTTGGAGGCACAGAGGGACGTCACATATGAGGAGGCAAAGCAGTTTGCAGAGGAGAACGGTGAGTCAGACACAGGCCATGCTCTTAAACTATTAAACTCATCTCTTTAAATTGTTAACTGTCAAGGCAAAAATTACATAAATTCCAACAATTTAGGAACAAAATGAGATTTTGTGCCTTGTGGTTAATATTAAGAGACAAAAGTTGAAGGCGAACATTCTTTTGTTTATATTTCTTAGACCAACCAAACGGAGAAGTTGACTTGTGGAAATATTAATTGAACAGAGATAAAAAGTGAAATGAGGACTGTTTTATGTGAGCTTGGAACAATGTTTCACTGACTCTGTCATTGTGTCTGTTTTATGTTCTACAGGTTTGTTGTTTCTGGAAGCCAGTGCAAAAACGTAAGTCTGTACAACTACAGCATTTCAGTGACTGCAGAACACAATAGATCTGTTTGCTTACGTTCTTTTATCTCCCATGTGCCTTCTTTCTCACTCACACTGAGTGTTGTTGCTGTTTGTGCTCCTTGTTCAGAGGTGAAAATGTTGAGGATGCCTTCCTGGAAGCTGCTAAGAAGATCTACCAGAACATCCAAGATGGCAGCCTGGACCTAAACGCCGCAGAGTCAGGGGTCCAGCACAAGCCCTCGGCCCCTCAAGGCGGCCGGCTAACCAGTGAACCACAGCCCCAGAGGGAAGGCTGTGGCTGCTAATGACCAAGCAAATCCCCTTCAACCTCCCTTTCCCTCTCTGTCTGTCCTGCCCCACCCTTCCCCAACCGTCCTCACCTCCATCCAGTCCTCCACATCTGTATGTTCATCCACCCTCACTGGGCCAGGAGCTGCATGAAAGTAGGGCTGCAGAGGGAAGGAATGGGGGATGGATATCGACTTGAGCCATACTGAGCTGCGCTGTGTGGACTACACCTCTCCCCTCCTCCTATCCCTCCTCTGCCTGTCTGTCTCCCCCTGTGGCTGTCTGACTGCTCTATAAACTGTGTATCACCCCATAAGTCTTTCATACCCGTCTGCTTATCTCGCACTATCCAGTCTAGTTCCCCTGGTTGTAGTATGGTAGATGCCACCACACATTACACGGGTTACTGACACTTTTACATAGTTGTAATGTTCATTCAATAATGATAAACTGAGACTCTTTTTTTATGTTTGGTTTTTTAGCTATATATGCCATGTAAACACTGCATTAGGTTTCATCCACCACTCACCAGTTCTGTATGAATCCAATCTAAATTATATTCCTAAACTACTGCATGGTTTACCAATCCAGCATTTTATCAAGACACGTGGGTGCAAAATCTCCCTCGTGGTTAATTTTTGTGGGATCAGGCAGCAAAGGCAATGAAGAAGCGTATCATGCATCCCCACAGATAGAGGCTGTTATGTGTGTGTTTGAGAATGTGTAACTGAGCTTTCTCAGCAGGATTCACTCTTACTTGTGGCTTTTTATTTCTGTTTCTGCTGCTTGGTACAAAGCGAATTCCTTGGCCAGTTGTGGCAACTCTCATGTAAGAAAACAAGGAATGGCCCATCAATTCAATGCGGGCAACTGCAGTCTCTCCTGACAAGTACAAGAAGGAATACTGGGGGTTTTCCAGCTTGCTGTGTGTGTTTTGGTCTGTGTTGGATGGGGGGTTCTTAAGACACTTTAACAAACCTGTTTTTGATGGATTCATTCACACTGATTTCTTTGCACCCATTCTCTTTGCCTCACTTCTGTGAATCCCAAAGCTCTTCCCCAGATCATATCAACAGATTCTGTCTTTACCAGCATTTTCTTTTGTCATTGTTTGTTGCCTTATAATTAATTGTACTGCTTAAATTTTTTAGTTTTGCTTCACTTACTTGTCATGCTGCTGTTGGGCCTCCCCCCGATTCAGTAAAACAATTATTTTATAATTATTATTGCATTTTACTGGAGAATAACTTAATGAGTGGTGGCCGACATGGCCAAAAAATCTCAAATGGTCCATAAACAGCAGCATGGTCTGGAGCTTGCACGTTGACTAGTCAGATGCAAAAACAAACTGTCAACTCTCCTTTTATCTCAAGTAAAGCTGCACTGAGGAGCTCTGTGTATTTGGGCATTTGTACCTCTGCCTTGTATAAAACACACCAAGCAGCATGCCCCCTGCTCCCAAAACATTATGAAACTGTCAAAATCCAATTTTCTGTACCATAGTGATTTTCTGATTGGTCAGCTGTATATATTGCTTCTTAACTATATTGGTGATGACCTTGCTATGTGGGATTTAGAAATTTATTTGCTGGCTCTGCCGAGATCTGTACAGTTGATGTGCTAGTGGGTTGCCTGTAATTCATGCTTGAGAAATTCTGTAACATAGTTTCTATTAATAAATGTTTGTAAAGGACAGACACCTCAGCACCCCCCCAACCACACCGTCTGCACACTACTGAACCTGTCGATTGGTTGAGGGGAGAGGAAATGGATTGAGATGTGTAAACAAGTATTTATGTCTGCAACTTTTGATTCCTCTAATTTCTGTATGGAGTGGAGAATGGGGCACTGTTGTGTTTTTTTTTCCTCATCCCATCCTAGCTCCCCCTCATGGGAGGAGTTTGCATTGCTGTCTTAACTTTTGGGGAGTGGGGATTGGTTGTTATTGTAGGAAATAGGTGGGCTGGGTCTTTGTTTTTCCTGAGACTTCGCAGTCTGAGTGACCACTTCCTGCTTTGTCTGTCCACAAGTACAAAAAAAACGTACATATGTATAAATTTTTAAGGAGCTGTGCTAACATTTAAATGCGTTCTTGCGTGTATATGATTTTAAAATGTTGACATTTTGATTTTAATGACAAGATACTCTAGTCAGAAAAATAAATTATACATAACCTGTTTGTCTTTTTTTCTGCTATTAATGAAATGTCTGGGATTGAAGTAAAAGAAAAGGGCTATCTAGATTGACTACTTCAACTGTTTACACATAAAAACACAGATTAAATATGGAGAGAGTACAATGTGTATTTCAAGTAGCACAACTGTGTATTTTATTGCAACAAATTGCACAAAGGCTAAAGGGAGAAAAAGAACATATGTACAAAGGACAGCAAAGTATGTCTACAAAATTAAGAAGTTTTGACACAAGTAGAGTAGTGGTATGTTTGGTAAAGGTGAGGAAAAAAAAAAAAAAAAGCCAACACTGACAGTACCATATTGAAGTCAAGGCAGCTTGTACTTGATTTGTGTCTTCAGGCATCGCAGTCAGACAGGGCACATAGGGAGATGACTACAGCACAAATACTGAAAATGTCCAAATAATGCAGACAAGAATAAAGGAACGTACAATATTACAGTGGAATTTTGAAACTTATACTTTAAGTCTATAATGGTCAGATTCTCACTTACACATTACTTTGTGTGACAGCAAGTGACAGACCCATAAACATTTCAGTCCAGTGTTTCCCCCAGGATATATTTTGCTGGGGTAGAAAGGCCTCTGAAATAGCATTAAAAACATGTGAATTAAACAAATTCTCTCTGGCACAGAGCCTTTTCAGTGGTTGGAGAAACACTGTTTCAGTCCGTGATCCTTCTTTACAGATCACCTAACATGCTGCTGCAAGGCCAAGCTGCTACTGATGGCTTTTGTCACTGGCCTGTAGAGAAAGGTAAATCAAACTTTTACTTAAACAAAAGGTCCATTCTAAGGAAAAGAAAAACACATCCAATGAGCTGCAGGTCATGCATCCTAGTCCCTCTCCAGTACAAACTGGAGACAAAGGTTTTTGGTATGGCAAACATTTAAATTCAATAAACAAAACATGGCTATTCCTGGCCACTTGGCACAACTAAGCTAAAGCCAAGTCCCAAACAGTTCTGCCAATAATGTTTAAGGCACAATTTGTTGCCAAAGTGTGCAGTGAATTAAAATAAAAGAAGGACGGAGGCTCATTCTGCCTCATTTGCTTGCTCCCATTACTGTTTTATGGCACATGGTTGCAAATACTGCTAAAAGCATTAATACAAAACAAACACTGACATGTTTTCATTACTCAGCATACAACCAATCACTGATGACGAGGTACAAAGTGATGGACAGTGGTGGGAAGCACTGGACAGAGGCATCAGGTTATGAACACTGATTCCAGAAACTCCATAATTCCTCCAGGTGAAAATAGAAACTGTGAGATCAGTCATTTATGTGTTAGAAAGCATCCAAGAATAAGATGAGGTTTAGTGTTTTGTTTTTGCTCATTGTCACTGGCAACACACTAACTGATGGGAACACAAATGTCACAGGCCTCTTTTCTACTAGTGTCATTGATAAAGGAGGAAAAACATTTAAAATACATAAGACATGATCATTTCAAAACTGATTGGCGAAAAGTCATGTTGGTAAAGAATTGGTCCCTAGCCTCTCAATAAGGCCAAAAGACACTGCTCATTCATAGTTGAGGCTTTTTAATATTGCAAACTGTCTGACAACATCTACAGACAGATTCCTTTGATTCCATCCTCAATTAACCACAGGCTTAAGTGTTTGAGAGTATACTCTAGTGTGAACCTACACTCTGCTCCTCTCCAGCAGGCCTTACCCTCAGCTCTCCAACACAAGATGTGCATAGACCGCAGTTAATGCACTTGCTCAGAAAAAAAGGGTAGTGTAAAATACAGTATCAGTTTTAAGTCTTGATATTATAAGATCTTATGGCGCTACCTCTGAACAATGTCACTGATCTCTTTGACAGAGGACAGCAGCTTGCTGAAGTCCTGCTGTGCGTTGGCACCTCCTGTGGCAGTTGGGCAGATTTGCAGCTCACGGAGACTGTTCTCCAGCTTGTTGATGGCCTCGCGGAAGGCAAACTTGTTCCTCATCTGCTGGATGGAGTCAACGTAGCTCATGCAGTACTTCGACAGGTTCTTGCCAGCCTCCAGCACAGCGCTGTGGCTACCCGTTTGCTCAGAGTTGCGGCTGATGGCTGCGCGGAGCAGCTCCGTGCCCTCCAGCACCATCTCTCGTGTCACTGCTGAGTTCGGGGTGCGCTCAGTGGCCTGGCGGGGTGCAGTCTTGCGGAGGGAGCGTCGGGTGTTCACTAGGGGTATGAAAGCAGTGGGTGAGCTCAGGTCACTTGGAGAGGTGAGGGAGGAAGAGAAGCTTCCTAGGCTCTGACTGGAGAGGGAGGTGGCAACTGAGGTGGAGGAGGTGGAGGTCTTCATCGGTTGAGGTTTGGAAGTGGACCCAAGGGGCAGCTTCTTGGAGCCCTCACTGAGGGGGGAGCGCACTTGATCACTGGCAGTGGTTGTATGGTGGGGCTCAGAGACAGAGGGGAGGCCCTTAGCTTTGATGTCTGAGGTGGTAGGTGAAGGTGAGGAGAGATCTTGCGTGGGGTTGCGAGAGTTCTTGCTCGTTTTGGAGCCGGAGGGTGGTGGAGGTGGTGCTGGCTTGGGTTTCTGTATCTTCCCTCTTTCCTTGACAGATGAAGAGTCCACAGGGTGCTTGTGCCTGCGGTTCCTGCACTCTTCTCCAGCTGCCCCCAAAGCAGGGAACACACTGGGCTTAAGAAGCTCAGCATGTAGAGCGCTGGTTTTTGGGTTCTCAAGCCCGGTTATACCTGGTTTCCTGACCGTCTTAGGTGTTAAGGCCTGGGGACTGGAACCAGGACTGGGATCAGAGTCTTTGCCAAAGAATGTAGAGGACATATCTGATGAGCTGTTTAGACGTGGTGGGGGAGTCAGGGTGCCCATTCGAGGGGCGTTCTCCCCTTTCTGCTCACTGGTTCTTTTGCGTGGCAGAGCTGGCTTTCCCCCAAAGGTCCCTGAGTCAAAGTGGCGCTGACCCAAGTCTCGAGGGAGAGTGACAGACTTCCATCCAGTGCCATCTGAGCTGGTGGGCATGCTAGAGGACCAGAGAAAACGCTTAGAGTTAGAGATGGTTTCCTCCTCACTCGGTGGTGTGGTAGCTGCTTTGCCTACTGGACCAGGCACTGCAGGAGCTCCCTTTTTCCTGGGAAATAAAGGTCCAGGGTAAGTAGGAGCCCCATTGGTGATGGCCCCTGCCCCATTATTGTTAGTACCCAGGAACTTTGAGGATTCGAAGCTGTGTGAGGTGTCATTAATGACCAAAGATGCACCATTATTAAGATTGTCAGTGTCTCGAGGATCTGGAGTCATGGTCCTCCTGTCAGCGTGCACATCCATCTCTCTGAAAGAGGAGCTGCGCTTGGGTGGGGCTGGTGCGTTTTTTTTCTTTTTCTTGATGAGGCTGAGAAAACCACTGCCACGTGTCTTGTCTTTATCTTTGGGAATCAAGCGATCATCCTCATTCAAGTTGCTGTCCAAGAAAGTGCGCTCTTTCCTGGGGAGCATAGGTGATGATACAGCCACCTCTGGGTCCACTGGGTCTGAGGAAGAGCACGAAACAATGTAAACTATTGTTCAAGAAAGCTGAGTGCATGTTTAAAAAGATACTGTGCTGGGAGGTCTTTCCAGGTCCAAAGGAACCTGTGGGAGTAAACTCCAGCAGCCTGAGCACCCTCTGTCGTTACAGCCAAATATCTCAGGTTGCACTTGATCTTACAGGGTTTTTAAAGACACAAAAGTATATTGATAAGTAAGTACTGTCAGAATCACATTAATTGTTCCTTATATGACAAATGTAATGTACAATTTTGCACCAAGTGGCTCAGTGGGTGTGAACAGGTTTCACCTGGACTGTCTCCATCACGGTTGTCCATATTTTTGCGAAGAGATCTGGTCTTGGTGGGCAGTTCTGGGGCCTGCAGGTTGGACCCTAATGTCGCTTTCTTCCCTTTCTTGCCCAGCTCCTTTTCTACCTCTGCAAACACACACAGTCAAGAGATAACAGTTAATCGTAGTTAATATTTACACACATTAACAGCTATGACAGAGGGACCACTGCTGCGTTTTTTTAAAAGACGGATCTGTGGATGACAATTATTTTTTGGGAAAAAAAGAAAGGAGCATCAGACCATCAGAGATGCTGGATTCCTGAAACATGGTCTCAAAGGCTTGGTGTGTTTCAGCAAACGAAGGACGTTCTGATGGGTTCCACCTCCAACCTGACAGAAACATTACAACAATAAAGTCCTTCCAATACAAAGGGCCTATCATCACATTATGATAGATGCTATTTGCTACTCACAGGCCCTCATGAGCTCATAGACCTTCTCGGGGCAGCCCTCTGGCCGGTCCATACGGTAGTCTTTCTCCAGCAGCTCATAGACCTGTGACAGGTCAATACCAGGGTATGGAGACATGCCGTAGGTAGCTATCTCCCACAACAGCACGCCAAAGGCTGGAGATGAAGACAGAAGACAATTAGTTGTGATTCATACAAAAAACAACAACAATGACATAAACATGCCAAGAAGGCAAATGTAGTGGGAATATGTACTATAAGTAAAATTGTGTTCCTGTGTTAGTAGTTGAATAGGAATGTGAAAGACATCAGAAATAAAATTCAGTGTCGCCTAAATGAAATCAAACTCACCCCAGACGTCAGATTTAATAGAGAACTTGTTGTAAGCCAGACTCTCTGGGGCAGTCCACTTGATTGGGAACTTGGCCCCAGCATGAGCTGTGTAGGTGTCTCCTGTCATTAATCTGCTCAGACCAAAGTCTGCAACCTTAACCAGGTGGTTCTCCCCGACCAGACAGTTACGGGCAGCTAAGTCCCTGCGTGAGAGAATACATAGAGGAGAATGAGGGATGGACAGGAGGAAATAATCAAATATGGACTTAAGAACATAAAGTAAAAAAATATGAGTGATGACTCTTGTTAGAACATCCACTGGAGTGTTGAATTACTACAGATCTTTGCACATACCTGTGTATAAAGTTTTTTTTCTCCAGGTACTCCATGGCAGAGGAGATCTGTGTGGCCATGTGAAGCAGCACCACAGCATTGACCTCCTCTCTGTTGCACTCCCTCAGGTAGTCTAGTAGGTTACCGTGGGTCATGAACTCTGTGATAATGTAGAACGGTGGCTCCCGTGTGCACACACCTGCAATACAAAAAGCATCAGTTTACACTGAACAACTTGTGACAGCATTGCTTTCATTAGCTTTTATAAGGACACCTGCAAGAATAGTTCATCAGATAACATGAATCTATTAAAAGGAACATACAAGTTTGATCGACAGTTGTATAAAAATGTTTGACAGCCAAAGCAATGGCTGCTTTGTGAAAGTTTACTTACCCAACAGCTGTACCAGGTTGGGATGTTTGATCTCTTTCATAACAGCAGCCTCCTTGAGAAACTCCTCCACCTCCATTGTATCCTCCTGGACAGAGTTATTGCCAAAAAAAGTGTGCAAACCATACAATTAATGTAGTTACATCCATAAAACACTAGATGGTAGCATTATCCCATTAAACCAGTATTTACCGCAGACTGTGCTAATATGTGATGACAGAAGGTGTATAAATGTTTCCAGTTGACTGGATGATTAGTGGACTTCATACATTCCACATAGGGTCACATATGTGAGCTTTAGAGGACTAGGCACACACCCGTCTTCTTACCTTTAATGTTTTAACAGCCACAGTGAGGTTGTACTTTTTCCAAACACCCTCATACACCTCTCCATATTGGCCTCCTCCCAGTTTGTGCTTCATGGTAATGTCGGTGCGCTCCATCTCCCACTTATCGTAGTTGGGAGAAACTCCGTAGATGGTAGGCTTGTTGCGTTTTGGTGCCGGGTAGTGCAGTGTGGTAATGAGGCCATCAGCCACTGTGGAGTGGTGGTGCACCAGCTCTGCCAGTGTGTTGAAACGGCTTTCTGATGAGACGTAGAGCTGAAGGATAAATAGATTCTACATTAGAGTAGAAGTACATGAGAGGTGAGCTCACCTTAGATTAGACAGAATTTCAAACAACTAATGTTGGGATTTTCATAAACAAAGATGACTAAATGTTAACAAAGGTTTTCATGACATTGCATGTCATAATACACTGAGATAGATATATAGATATATATGCCTGCAAACAAGTGATAATAGAGGAGTAAGTGTATATAAATGTGAACCATAAAATAATCTATTCAATCCTCATAAAGAGAGATTTCAGGCAACTCAAAAATCGCATTTGTCAGGAAGTTGTTGGAGGGGAGGATATTGGTCAGGCCTAAGTTGACACAGTCTTTTCCATTGTCCAAGTCTTGCATAACATATGCTTTACGATCTGCCTTCGCATTTCTGTACTTGTGAAATGGCTCTTTGCACAAGTTTAAGGTATGTGGAGGAAAAAGTAAAAAAGAACAACTTTGACTGTTGAGATCTAAGGATTTTTTGGTCAGTTGGCTGATTACTAAATTAAGGAAAAGGGGCTAACTAACAAAACACTTAAGTTATTTAGAGCAATGGTAATCATACAGTCAGCATGAAACAAAGTTGCAACTCAGGGAAGTACTGAGTTAATCTTAAATCACTGGTCTATCTATCATACCAGACTCTTTAGTTGTAGCTCAGCGGGAGGATGGAAAACAATATGAGATAGAGAACCAAGTGTGGGTCTGTGTTTGTACATTTGTTTCATGTGTACGTGTGCATACTTGGCTGCAACTGTCTGTGCTAATACATGTCTTAGCATGGGCGTCAGTGTCTGGCTGGCCTTGTGTCTGCTGGCCATTATGAGCAGCACACTGGTGGTTAGAGGGATTCCTGTCATAGCTAGCATTCCTTGAGCTAGCTCACCTTGCAGCATCCCAGACAGCGGGGTGACAGCCAAAATGGCAACAGCTTCTTGACTGGCAAAGCAACACTCGGGAATCCCACACCAAGAAATTCAGTTGTACATACACTGAAATATAACCTAAATTTGTAGGATGTGGTCTATTAAATTATAAACTCTACTCTTTCTCGAATTATCAACACATGTGCTTTGAGAGACTATGGAACAACTCATTGACCATTATCAAAGTGCTGTAGCAATTGCAAAGCTAGGCACGACTTAGACCTGACTTAACTCTAACAATTACACCAGATACAGAAAAATGCATATCTGAGTGCTATAAGTAACAACTGCCTTCATAAAACCACACCTTAGAAACTATGTTTGGTTGTTATATTCATTTAGACAACTTATAGTTTTTGAGTATTTAATAAAGTATAAAAAAAAAACTGAATTCACCTTTCTCTCTCTCACACACACAAATGTATTTTAAAAAGTCTCTGAGTGGAATCTATGAGTGTGATGATGTTTTTCCAATCGACAATGGCGCTCATCAGGTAAAGTGGTCAGTGTCTGTCAAGCTTACTGTCATGTCGAAGTGTGTATGTGTGTGTACTTTTGTGTGTGAATGAGAAACAGTGTAAAAAACACTCCGAGTACCAATAAGATAGAACAGTGCTATATACATGCAGATTATCTAACACTTACAGTTTAACTTAAAAAAACCAACAACAAAAAAAACAAACAAAAAAAACATTCTTGTGGTTATATACGGCAAGTGTGTTTCTGTGTTTCCAGTGATACCTACCTTGCCATCAGATGCAGTGTTAATCCTGTAATGGTAGACCCTCCCCTCATATCGCAGAGAAATGGACCTCTGGCCGGGGCTGCTCTCACTCTCCCGAACCAGAAAGCTCCCGTTGATGCCTGAGCTGAGCAGGTACTCTGCAGCGTTGCGTGACACAGGGCCATGGTACCAGCTGTGCTTTTCCAGGCTGTTGACTGGGGTGATGTAGTTGGACGGCACCCACCCCTGGCCATTTTTGGTCTGCGCTTCACACCACTCACCGTTGTGGTTGTATCCCAGCACACGCAGCTTTTCTCCTGGTCAACAAGTAACAACATCATGGAAAAAAATTTTTGTAGTTGTGGTTAGATCATGATGGCTGCATACACATTTTAATATTTTATACAACTCATTCTTATGATCTTGAAAAGGGTTTTCTTAAAGCTGGGACTAGTGAATCTTCCATATTCTTTGCATTGCAGTAAAGACTACCATAACATGGACGCTGTTCAGGAGCTGAACTCAGCATGTTTTGAGTCAAACATGTAAAATCCACTGTATCCAATGTCATGTTTCCTTATATTAAGAATTCAGGGGCTTTTCTTTTCCACCAGTCATTTGGTGAACTAAACGCAGGAAATTGACTTGTTTTAATTTAGTTTACACTGGATACAATGAAAACTACCTTTAAAAGCCCCACAACAACGAGTGAACCATTACAAGGAACTGGAAAGTTATGTCGTACAGGAGATTTTCTTATTTATTCCGGTGCATATGTTCTCTCCTTCCTTCCTCTGTTTGTCTGTGTGATCCATCTGTGGTATTGTTTTAAGGCTGGTTCAGTGGAAAAAATCCCACGTGCGAGACCATCATCAGGAAGTGAGAATCAGATGAGGAGGAAGACAGAGTGGGAAGGAGACGAGACGGGAAACAAATAAGCAAATTCCCAATAACAATCACAATCTTATCAAGATTCCAGCTTTACCTGGTGTGCTGTCACTTCAGATGATAAATACTGTCAATTTCACTTTTAAGTCCTATCCAGAATATGCTGCATTATCTAAGAATGGGTGGCCTTTTTTCTTAAATAAAAATATATTTCCTCCAGGTTTCTTCTGCACACATTTGTTGCATACAATCCCCTGATATCTTCCTCTCCTTGTTACCTTTCCACAGTCTACAATTTGATGAAGGCCAAAAATAACTTTATTTCCCCTACCCCATACCTTTGGTAATGCTGAGTGTGTTGTCACCACTGGCCACAAAATCATAGAGTGCGACGAAAAGGTTGGGGTCATTCTCACTTGGTCCAGCCAACAGGTTCTCTTTGGAGTTCCAGCGGGCCGCTTCGGTCAAACCCTGACCCTCGAAGTCTGGTTTCTGGAGAGCTTCTGAAAAATAGAGAATCAGAGTAACTAAAATGTGACAAGACATCTAACAATGGATATCTGACGGGAGACTGGGGGGATATGTAGGCGTGTGTCTGGTATGCAGCAGCACTAAAGTCGTTTTCCCACAGAGTTTCAAGCATGTAGGTTGTAGGAACAATGATTTTAACTCTAGCTTCTTCATGTATCATAAGATAATGTCCTTGCTGCATGTGCAATTTTTCATTTCCTGGATTTTCCTTGCTTTTTTTTCTTGAATACCTAAAAAAGTACCACACATCTCACCACGGGAATGTTCCTCTGCAAGAAGCTTCATTATAACTTTAAATGAACATGTTTGCACTCATAGGTAATGACTTCAAAGTGTTTTAACTTATAGTTATGTTAATTATAGACACAGGTGGAATTATAGCAATTTTAGAGCAAAGAAGCTGGCGTCTAATTTAAAAAATGTGAGAAATGGAAAAAATGAGAACAAAAGATGACGACAGTTCAGTTTGGCTTAAACATTGCGTGGCATACTCAGCTGTTGTCACATGGGAATTGCACAGAAACTAGCAAGATCAAGACTGCAAAATCCTTTGTGTGAAAAAAGAAATAATCTCCCCTTCTATAAGAGGGAGGGGACTGATAATCATCGTAATCATTATTTATGTCATCAATGTTTACTGGACCGCATTCCACCCCTGACTATTATAGACCTATTTTACCCATCTGTAGGTTTTCTATTGTATTTCTAAGTTATTGTATTTGTCTCATTTTGTTTTGGTATTGGTTCTGCTTCTTTCCTCTCCCAGAGAGCAGCTGTAACAAGGCAAAACTACTTCTGTAGTATTAATAAAGTTTTTTTTAATCTTTTGGAATCATTAACATGTCTTTATATACATTGAAAACAGCTAAACACAGCAGATAGACAAATAAGTGATAAATATACTGTGTAAATATGCTTCTGTGGTAATGACTTTTGAGGCAATATTGTCCACACTCATCTGTGAAAAAATGGCAAAAAGGATTTTCCTCTCAGTCTACTTCATGGTTGTTAAACCAGATCTGTGTATTACAAATACATATATTAGATATGATCAAAAATATCTACAATGACTGAGATAAAAAACAAAATTATGCTTTTGACAGACGTGTGTTTTGCTATGGCAAAGGATCGGGCGACATAAGAGAGGGCACCAATCAACAAGAGCCAGACCTGACAGCAAGTAACACATACCATGTGTCCAGATTTTGGCCTGGTCACAAAGTGTGTGGGCAGCATAGTTGAGGAGGCTCATGCCACACGTCTATTTTACGGGCCACAAATGCCACAGCTCCTTGTGAGAGGGTGACAGCACACTGACACATGGGCCAAAAGACACACTCGAGAGAGAAGAAAAGGAAAGTCATATCATAAAAGAAATTCAGTGTGAAAGAATCAGGAAGAATGAGAAAGGCCTTTATTTGGCTGCAGTTACCTAAAGCCATGCAGAGGGAGAAATTACAGCATGTTCTGGCTGCCTTACCGAGATGACACTAAAAAGATTAAATACCTGTGGAAGAATTCATAACTGTAACTGCATCCAGAGTCTCACAGTGAGATGCAAGACAGAAACTTCTTCAAAAATCAGACTGCTTAAAAAGAATAAAAGATCACGTCTGGTTTCACTTGGTTTTGATGATCATGACCAACACCTGATAGTTTTAAAAGGCAAATGCAACACACTGGAAACAAGCAGCAGTCTATAACTAAATCAAAAATCTGTGGTCCACTTCCATGAAATTGGCCCTAGTCGCATACCATATTTTTCATACCTCTCTTGCATCACCTGAGTGGTGAAGATCAAGACATATGTCTCATGTGGTCTGACCAACTGTGATCAACTGTGGAAGATGAGAGGATATTTAGACTAGGGTAACCAAGGCTCCTAAACATTTATCATAAGGTGTGTAATATATTTTAAATCTTGACCATCTTCAGTCTAATGACATCAAATGTCAATGACCAATAAATGCTCCAACTGTAGTGAAGCGTTTCAGGTCAGAAAGTTTAATGTGGAGTAGAATATCATCTCAGCATGAAATTTACTGTGCTTTGTAACATATGGTCTGAAAATCAGAGACACTTTATCTCTGTCATTCACTTCAGTGGGGAGCGTACCAGGGCTATTAACTCTATTAAATTATTTAGTTGCACAATCTTTGGCACACATAAGTCTTCCATTACTAATCAATTGCAATGTCGATTATGTACAGACTCAGTGTACACTAGATTTCTTATAATTCCCCTTGTGTTTCATACATCATGGGTAAATCAATTACCCACTTTATCTGTGACCAGAACAGTATAATTAGAAGCAATGGAAAATAAGTCCTCATACTACAAAGCAATGTGAAATAAATGTAACTACACTACTTTCTAATTTCACCATTTACTGCTATGAAAGCAGTGAACAAGATCCAAATACTAGAACATGGTAGAGAACTAAAAAGGAGAATACAGACTGAAATTAGACCCCTCTCCTCATAAACAACATTTAAGTGGGACATGGCCAGGAGTCAGATTTCCTTGTATTCTCTTTTCTACGTCTTTTTTTCCACTTCTTTCCTCTCCAGCTAGCCAGTGTGTCTGGCCTCCCTCACCCTCCCTGCTTACTCTCCTGCTTTCCCCTCCCCATTCTTCAGTTTCCACAAAAATCATTGTTGAGAAATTAAAAGTTGAGACTTCATCTTTTATCCCTGTATTTTACATACACTTTTCCTTTCCAACATTGCTCATTTGGTGCTTGTTTATATTTCTCCAAACTAAACTTTAAAATCACAGTCCAAGCTAAGAAACAACACCACAATCATCACAATTTATTCTTACCTTCCAAATAACAGCTGGAGGACGACGAAAGGCCTTTTTTAGATTTACACCCCACCAATTTCAGGCATATCTCCAGCATTTTCATTTGATTTCTTTCCCTTCCCGCTTGAAAAGTTTGATCTTGTTCAAATTGGCCGTCCCTCTACATGTGTGCAACAGGAGAAAATAGAAAAAACAAAAATATACTAGTTTTGTCGTCTTTCCAGCTGCTGTAAATCCCTGTTTTTCTTCTCACTCCTTTCCGAAACAGAAAGAGTCCGCTGACCGGCAAAGTCTACCAACTCTCTCTTTTGAGCGTCTCCATGTTTTTTTCCCCCCACACTGGTTTTTAGGCTTATAGTTAGCACCACTTTTGTTAGATACAATGATCCAAAAGCACGGGTTTGGTCCAAAGGCTTGTAGACTTGTAGATGTGTCAGTTGAGTGGGCAGTAGAGCAGTCTGAACGGTGCCATTCCTCTTCTCTGTCCCCTGTGTGAGTGTGTATCTGAGGCACAGGGACTACTCGTGCTGCGGCTGCCAACAAAGGGCCTCTTTCAGGCTCAGCCTGCTGCACTCAGTGACATCAGCTGAGCCCTCCCACCTCCAGCAGAAATCACACAATGAGAGAGAGAGACCGCTATCACAAACATAAGCCCTCACCAAAAAAAATATATACAAACAATAGCATACCAGCACCCAGAACCCATGCGAACAGATGAGACAGAAGCTCTAGGTATTATTTAAGACTCTGAGAGACGTTTAGATTGATTAGGTAGTTCTCTATGCTTGCACTGAAGTCACAAAATGATTACAAGAAGCTCCTCCTCCCAACTTTCCAAACCCCCTTCCCCCTCTCACTGTCTTTCTACCTTTCCCTCACTGTACAATCTGAAATGTTTACAGGTTAAGGGGAAAGTATAGTCTTCACCAGTGTCCTATAAATTTCATTGGAGGCTACTTAAATAGGTTTAACTTCATCAAATGGTAGTTTATCTTCTGATCTTTAGAAAAACATGTCTGACCATGTGATTTTAATCAGCAGCAGTGGTTTGAAGAAACAACTGCACGACACTCTTGTGACACCACTTTGCTATCTTTGCTAACTCCTTCAGAAGTTCAGCCACAATTTATGAAAAGGTTAAGAGGCTACAGGGATGTAGCTTCTGAGCTATTTTCCCATTCTATTGACTAAATTATAGTGGGTCATCTACGGGAGATAGGGAAAAACATGAACACCCATACCACCGATTCAACAAAAAAAAAAAATAATGCAACTAATAATACATTTGGGAACTTTGTGTTTTTGGCTATATTTTTTCTGCAGTGTACTCTATTTTTGTGCAGGACTCGGTTATGCACATACTTTCTTTTATAATGTTCATTCATTGCTCATCATAATTACAATAACAACTGGCACCATATGAGAGCACAGACTTCAGAGCACGCAGAATTTAAGTATTTGTTCAGCGACAACTGTGACAGTGAATGCTGGAAAGGTCCTTTGAATGTAGGAAGGCATGGAGTTTTAAAAACATTTCCTGCACAGCAACTTGCTGGTTGATTGCCTGCCTCCAACACTGATTAAAATAGTTGGAATTGGTTAAGAATCAGGCAGAATATATTTAGACAGATATTTTAAAAGCACTTTAATAACTTATTGCTTAACCTGGGCAGATTTTGTTGAAGTATAATATTTAGAAAGTATAATTGTGCAACTACAGTTTTGTACAGTCAACATTAACCTTTTAATTTGATTTGGAAGGGTTCAAAACAACTCAAAATCACAGCTGAACCTAGTTCTCAAAGAGAAAAAAATAATACAGGAACATAATAGATCTGATGACATAATACTGCACACCCACATCTACTAGATGCCTCAACGTTTTGTATGCTTGTCTGCATGGTGTGGGCAGAGATGTCCTCATTAGCATCTTTAATATGGCTGTCTCAGTGGCTTTCTAAGTAATGACCTCAGTGCCCTGAACATCCAGTCACATGGCACCAGGCCTGCATCACTGCTGCGGTGCTGGTATGGCAAACATTTGTGTTCCTCTTATGCACCACCCCAAAAACCAATTAAGAAGAAATGCAGGCTTCCTCAAACTCTGAGAAAGGACCATTAACTTACCGCAGTCACAAAGTGTTGGGGGGATGAGAGGATGAAGGGAAGAGGAGAAGGACTATAAAAATGGAGGAGGAAAAAAGGTTGCAGATGGAGAAACATGAAGCACATTGTCTAGAAGTGAGCTCATAGGAGAATCGCTCGCTCGCGTTTTATAATCTGGGTCTAGTATGTTAACAGTTAGCTGACGTACATCCACCCACGGGATGATCTTTGGCTCTTTTCCTCTTACGTACCCCCTCCTGCTTTCCTGAATCCACTCTCTAAACCTTCAAGCATAGAACAGGTTATATTCCCAAGCTCTTAACTCAGCAGCAACTGCGGTACGATTCAAACTGCAGTGATGTTAGAGAGTTAAGATAATGTTAACATAAATCCTTAAGTCATACTTCATATCATAACTATCAATTATGACCTATGCATTTAAATGTATTACTTACGTAATACTTTTCCCCTACTGTGCAGTGAGCAAGTATGCATCTCAATATTTCATACCATTACATTATTAACTGCTACAGACATCTGCTATGAACATTTTGATATGTGGCAAGGCAGTGAAGGCAGACATGAGCCATTAACTTGCATGATAAATTAACACTGGGTTATAGAGATGCTCGAATAATGTAAAATCAATTTGTTTGAGGACTGTGTTGAGTTTTTGTCCTAAACACAAACACAATGTCTAATAATGTGTAAAGAAATGTGAGCCAGCCAACACTTGGCATAAATCCTATCCATCTAAGTCATGGAACAAGAGTTATTATGCTTTTAAACCAAGCAGGCTTTCTAATTACAGAGCAGAATAAGGGTGGGAGAAGGGGAGAGAGACAAAGCCATGTAGATTTGTAACAGAGATTCTGCACTGTGCATGGATCATCCTTTCACTGCACTGTCTAACTGAGCAGACATAGCAGTCAACTTTTCTTAAATATCAGACAATCAAGAACCAGGTACCATATATGTGGTGTAGGGAAATGGGTGTGTGTGCTCGCGCACGTGGCTGTTTTCTCAGGGCCCTCTGGAGAATGCAGCCACAGCGTCTGAGGCGTGCAGACAAGCAGATGAGGTTAAGAGGTTTTAGGTTCCACATAATTCTCCACAGGGAGAATGGACACTTGAGAACAAAACAGTGGCTGCTCCAGTTCAAGGTTGAGGGCTTTAGTATAAGCCTGTGGTGGTAATAAGTTACAAGTGTGGACATAAAAGTAAACATAAAGAAGTATATACATGCAAGGACAGTATTTTCTAAAGCTAATGATATGGAGAAGTTATCAAATGCACACAGAGAGGTAATTACAAAAAACCTTATGTTCATTCATCTAATTGGGAGCCATTTTCTCCTGTGTATTTTACATGACCTCTGGATCCTGTCCCGAAGGTCATTAGCCACATTTTATGATGAAATTAATTTGTGTGTACCCTCTTGTCTGTCTGCTTACACACAATCTCTCTCTGGAACAGCACTTTATCACAATGACAAATACAAACCAGGTATTTACTCATTCCTCTACACAATAAACAAGGTCCAGACAAAACTATGTAAAGGCAAAAATATGCAAACCTGCAGAAAACTAAAATGTGTGGTTACTAGAGCAGGGTCAAAAATTAATAGTTTGAGCAAGCAGACAAGCCAGTCAGATGCAAACAGCTATTCATCACTTGTCAGGGATAAAATGCTGTGCCAGTGATCTGTATTTAAAAGGTCTGTAAAAATTAAAGACAGCGAGAGGCCAGGTAAATGAGTTCTACTCAGAAACACAGTCTCTCTCTCTCTCTCTCTCACACACACACACACACACACACACACACACTACACATACTCCTGTGTGCGTCAGAGGAGAGGCGAAGGTGCCAGTCCAGTGATTTTCAGAATTTAGCTAAACTACTCATTTTGACCCAGAGCGCTGGCAAAAAAGCACAACTTTTTATATTCCATTGTTTTACGAGCGTGCAGACTGAGGGAGCCAAACTACTCAGAGAAGAAAGCAGCATCTATATATTTTGAAGGGAGCTTTGCAGTACAGCAGTCAAAAAAGAAAGATATCACTAAAACCTCTGCTATTACTTTGGGTCTATTTTTTTAATTCAACAGAAAAAAAGACAACAATGTGATAAGAACAGACAAACAAATTAAAGAGGGCAGAGAGAGCCAGTAAAGGCACTGAATGCTTTTATAAACTCAGCCTCAAATGTCAGATGTTATCTAGATGTCTGGAGACCCCATTTGTCTGTATGCCCATTGGGGTAAAAACAGAAACAGATACACAGAGGAGTAGCTTCAGCTATGAGGCTCTCAGACTGCAGCAGTGGAACTTCTTAGGTTCTTCTTTGTGTCTAAGTGGATCCAGATGCAGCAAGCATAGCAGGCCCTCTCTTATAGGCTATGAAGAGGAGTTTAACACATCACAAAGGGACACCACAGCATACTAGTACTGTATGGGGCGGACTGATGAGGGGAAAATAATAAACCAGACATTAATGTAATCGTCTAGATGATGTTTTGGCTGGCAGGATTTTGCTCACTGCAGCTCAACAGAAGGTGCTTTTAAAAGTAGAGATTTCCAAGCATAAAAAAACAACAAAATGCCCCCTTAGACTACCCTATGATCTGCAAAGAGACAAAGGTTTTCACAACATAGGGGCTCATAAATAGCTGTAATTTCTTAAAAAAAAAGAAAAAAAGCTGGCATCCTAGGTAGCAGGTTGTCTGCACAGAAAGCAACAGCAGTGTCTTGGATCTTGGGCTGCCTCCTCGAGCGTGGAGCATGTGTTTTTGTCAGCACACACAGGCACGTGAGTGTTGTATATACTCTATGTTACTTTGTGTACAGAGCAAGAATTTGCAGCAAAGTGAGGGAAAAGAAGAGCTTATGCTGGCCTCTTACTGTGGGTGAACATCAGACTGAGACATAACATGACAAATACGTATTATACTTATCTTAAGAATATAAAGATATCCACATTAACAAAACAAGACAACATTTCGATCAACATAACAGTATAGAAAATGTAAGCTACCAATTAACACAGACAACAAACTGGGCAATCACAAGCCCGAATTTCATAATATATACTATTTACTAGAGTTGCCGAAGAGAATCCAAGTAACAAAAACCCTAGTGAGAGTCAATGACTCAACATGACTGTTATAAACCGACGTGCTTACACTTCTGTTCTGTGCAAAACACTGTGTACCATATGGAAAAAAAGCTTTGTTTAATCTTTGGATGCCTTTGTGCCTTTGCGATTCTTTTCTGCCTTTGTTTACATTTGGGATATTTTCCCTTCAAATTAAGTTATACCAGTTAAATGTTTTTATAGCAAAGCTATAGTTTCCAAAAAAACAACTGTCAGGTATGGTGAGATGTTTATATATACATTTATATATACATCTTATTGTATGCATGATTGTATGCATGATTTTATGCACAACAAACTTGAACCATACATCCTAAGATCAAACAACTGTTAGCTAAATATGAACCGTCTATAACATACAGTACACAAAAGCAGCAGAACCTTGATTTACATAACAGAAAAATATAGAAAGAAACCATTGAGAAATGCATAACACATATCTACATATCCATGTTGACTATTATAATAAATATCTGTCAATTTTCACACTCTGAATGATGATATGCTGTTGCTAATGTTTGCTGCTCATGTTCTGTTTATAGTTGTGGACTGTGCTCCGTTATTGCCTGCTGATTTTCATTAATTTAGCCTGCTAGTCATTTTTGCTATTGTTCTCTATGTCTATAAAAATGTTTGGAGCAATGTAAAATACAGTTAATAACACAAAAAATGAGAGTAAGACAAAGGAATAAGGAAAGACAAAAAGAGGAAGGGAGAAAAAGAAGAGAGGGAGGGAGGGAGGGGGATTGCACCAGTTATTTGAGAGAGGAACGCACCAGAGGTCACATTCTTTACTCCATTGCTGACGCTTGCCCCATGTTCAACTCTCTTTTTTCCTCTGTGCAAAATAGGCAATATTACTCAACACATTACTGAAGCAACAGATCACATACAAACATATGCTAGTGACTAGAAAACAAACTAGATTAACTCAAGAGGAAGAGAATGAAAAGGCCTCAGGCCTTCTTCATGAATGGCATATCGACATGTTGCAGTAGAAAAAAAGCACAGGCGTAAACAATAAACCGTTTTACACATTTAGTTGCTTCACTTTCAGGGTTTTGGTATTGTGTTTTTTTGTTTACCATCACATTGTCATTGTTTACTGGGATAAAACAGACCATTCATTAGAAATACACAATACCAGTAACACCTGTACTTCTCTCACTGAAACAACTCAAAATGCCTGCGGCACAACGCTTTTCAGAGCATGAACAAGCTAACTTGTTAATAAACTCGTCACAATGGCAGTTCAAATCATGTCTCAGGGTATGACCTTGTTCATTAGCACAGGTCTAAAACCACTACAGTTGTGGCTTGTTAATGTAAAATATTCATGTGTATACTTAACTACAACAAATGAATCTGGTTCAGATCATACTACTAATCTAATCCAATTTAATCAAACTCTTCATAAAGAAAATGTTTGTATAAAATGTGTGGACATACATTTATTTCTGGAGAACCACCTGTTCCAAACACTACACATTCGTAATCCTTTATCAGAGTCTTTGTACCAGCACATGACTGCCAATAGTGTCTTGAACTCATGTCCTGAGTGACCTTTATTATTATTAAGAGTTAGTAAGAAGGGTGCTTACAGACTACCTTGGTCACTTTGATTTATAAATGCAGCTGTTTTGGCTAGTCATCATTCAACATGGCAATAAAGCAGACGCCCTTCCAGGTGGTCAGTACTTGACAGAAGGGAAAACACTAATCAGCAAGGTTTCATGTGGCATGGAACAAATGTGTCTCTCACAGACACTAAATGTTGCATGCAAGGGTCAAAGCACCATCACAAAATAGACAGACAACTATCAAGGTTAAGGAATAAACAGATAAGATGAGGGGCAAGTCATTTCAGTTAAGATCTGCACAGGGTCTGTGTGTGCGTCTGTGTGTACACATTAGTGTGGAGATATGGCCAGTGATGGCGAGGGACAAGCCACAAGGGGCCTAACAGCTGGCCTGAAGGAGCATTACTATGAGGCGCCTGGTGCATGGGTACATATGTGTGTGTGGATGCATGAGTGAACACACACACACACACACACACACACACACACACACACACACACACACACACACACACACACACACACACAC